>NDXB01011962.1:0-18767 GCA_002631895.1 Agapornis roseicollis
CATTAGGGACTGTAGTGACAGGACAAGGGGTAATGGGTTCAAACTTAAACAGGAGAGGTTTGATTGTATATAAGGAAAAAATTCTTTCCTGTTAGGGTGGTGAGGCACTGGAATGGGTTGCCCAGGGAGGCTGTGAGTGTTCCATCCCTGGCAGTATTCAAGGCCAGGTTGGACAGAGCCTTGGGTGACACGGTTTAGTGTGAAGCATCCCTGCCCATGGCAGGGTGGTTGGAACTAGATGATCTTAAGGTCCTTTCCAATCCTAACTATTCTATCATTCTATGCCTATCTGCAGATAAGGATATTTAACTATATGTATCTACATTTACAGTCTTGTCTCAAAACTCAAGTCCCACAGTACCATAAAAAACCCAAAGCCATTTCATGATGTTTTCATGTTTGTATAAGCTCAATAAAGAATTCCTGTTTATTTGTACAAGACCTTTCAAATCATGTTTTCAAAGCTCAAACCTTCACAGTGGTTTCAGGATTTTATATGGCAAAATGCATGCTATAAACAACTGATGATATTTCATTGTTTAGGGTCCAAGATAACAATGCATGCTGAGAGAAAAGTTTGTGTTTCAGACCACTTCCATCACTGATGCCTACTAGAATACTATTTCAGTAATAGGGCTGCATAAATTACACAGAAGATTTAAACAGCTAATAAAGAGGGAGATCCCAGAAAGCTCCAGAAAATTTGATTTGTAAACCTAGCCTTCCCCAGCAATCTAGAAGTATTTTCCTCTTTTTTAATTCCCACTTCAATGAAGTTCAAAGTTAAATTTTATATCACTGTTTATGGCAACTTAATGATATTTAGTGAAGGAACAATTGTTCTGATGCTTTCATTTTCAGTATTCAGTACAAGGCATCTTTATAGCCTGAATTTTGGAGAGTAAAAAGTCAACCCAATCAAAGACACAACAAATGTTTCACTTTTAAAAAAGTAAATATAAGAGGAACTGCCATAAGACATGTCTGAAGCCAAACAAAGGAACATAAAAACGTGTGAGCAACACCTGTGCCTTCTTAATTTAAAGAAGCCTAAATGATGGATTTTACCACACAACTTTCTTCTGTAAGCAGGAAGAACACAGTTTGCAATGATCTCCTAAAAAGCAGAAGGTACGTTATGCATAATTGAAGAGCAGGGAAGCCAAAGAACAAGAAAGATACTGGAAATCTGAGTACTGCTGCTAATAATAGGCACACATATACAGAAAGACTTTATAGAAGATTGTATTAATTTAGGACCAACTGGCTAAAGCAAGCATCTGATTAATGGATTAATCATTAGAGAAATAAAGGTGAGCAGAAAACTGAAATAATGCATGTCATCTCTCTGTTCCTGACTTTTTCTGAATGACTTACAGAACAGCTATAAAAAAAAAAAACCATAAAGGCAATGTCAAAATTGTAAACAGTATGAGTCTACTGCTTCCTAATAAATTGAAGTATCTTTCCATTAAGTTTTATTTTCAGGAGAGAGAATTATAGTAGCAGAGCTATACAGACAACCCAATTTACCTAAATTATGGCAGTCTGTTACTATAGCAGAAAATAGATTTCCTGCTTAAGAGGGACAGGCCTTTCCTTTGGACAATTTCCAGCACTTATTGGCTTATGGCCACTTCTCCTCCCCCGTCCTTTGCACATATCAAGGAAGCAGGTTCTTCCATTGGAGGTCACAGGCACGGTCCTAAATTACCTCTTCGCTTCCACAAGACAGAAGCTTCATTGATTAAGGACACAAATTAACTAGAACACCAGAAGAGGCTGACATTCTAAGAAACCACACCAAAGTACATGCAAATAAATCTCACTGACAGCGCTGACAAAAGAAAGGCACTGTCACACCTTCACAGGCCCGGTAAGGGTGCCCCAGTGTTTTGAGGTCAAGACCATAATGAGAAAAATCCCAATCTACATTAATTTGCAAAGACCAGCCCTCTTCTGCTTGTTATTTTTGCTAATGAAAGGGACAACCTAGTTAATTAAGGCTGACTTTCGCTTAAGTACTCCAGATGCCACATGAATCTGTTGTTAATCTCCCAACATGAGATATCAAGTGACAATTGCTCACTGAAGTCTACGTGACTTATTAGCACTAAGTGCTGGAAAGCTGGAGTCCTGTCTCATTGGAAGTAGGCAGCCTGGCAGGATAGAGGGTAACAAGAATAGGGCACTAATAAACACAATTTTCATTTCAGAGTAATTCAGTCTGGTTCTTTGTTTTGAAGGGCAATATGAAAGAAAAGCCTGAAGTATTTCAGCTGCCATTTTGATAAATCACTTTCTATTTAAGGGGGAAAAAAGATTATTAATGTAAGAGTCTTATTTTGAGACCTAAAACCCAGGAATTGTAACTCAAAGAATACCAGTCATACATATAACCTGGGAGAAACATTGCACAACTCTCCTCCAGTACAGTACAGTACAGTGCTGGTTGCACTAGGCTCAGAAACAAAACCACAGGATTTTGTTTCAAGTAAAAGGCAGGAATCAATGGACCCTCCACCAAATTAGGAATTCCCAGGAGATAACAAAACCTCTGCTTCTTAGGAGGCAAACAGAACACAGGTGGAACCTGTCTGAAGGAACAGGATTGGTTAAGCATGGCAATCAGGATGGTGGGAAAGAAATTCTGCCTTTTTCCCCAGCCAACATCTGTAATACATTAGAGAGCTTCTCTCTCTTTACATTTTACATCTCAACCACCTGAGTAAAACTGGATTCAAAGAAAGGGTGTCAACTTTCCTTTATCTTCACCAATAAAATTCCAGTCAAATACCACTGCTCCTGAATAAATTACACAGAAGAATTAAATGGCAAAGGACTGAGACATTGTAATCTGTGTCTCATAACACACTAATAAGTTTTGAACTATTCCATTTTAGTCTGATGGAGGAAAGCATTCCTGTGAAAATTTTGATCCTGCTTCATATATGAGCTCTTAAAGAAAGATAACTGAATTCCTGTGGATATCCACACCATCCTCTCTCTATGAAACACTCTAATACAAATACTATGCCTATCTTGCATTGTGACATAATTTTGAAAGCATTTACAGGTTTTCTGGCATGCTTTAGAAGAACTCCACACTTTGTTTCCAGCATTTGTCTCTTTAAGTATCAGCTGGCTTTAGGCACAATAGTACCTAGTCTCCTAAAGTAGATGAATAAAAACCTGGACTTTGCAGAGCTCTCTCGAGAAGTCTGGGTCTATCAGTCATGCAGTGCCCCTAGGGAAGTTAGCTTCTTCATTTAGTTAAATTATGTGTGCAATGTTGAATAACATGAATACTTCATCTCTACCTCTTTTTCTCCAAATAAAAGAAAAAAAAACCCAACACATTAACTTAGACATTCTCCTATCTTCCCTTTTTCTACTCCATGTCTAATAAAACCATCGGCATCTTCTGAGAAACATAGTGAAAGCACACACCTATTCTACAGGCACTTTCCTAAGGAAATGGAGTTTGACTCAGAGGAGTTAAACAGCCACAACTTGTTGCTTCCTCATGCTAAAACAACCCCAAATGGTTTGGACTGTTGCAACAAAATGAAGAGGCAAGGCTGAAAGGGTGCTAGCTATTACTGGGGTTGTGATTAGCAGTAGCAACCATTTGCTGCTCCCCACCATCTCTTTTGGAGCAATAGCAAACAGGGTTCTCCAGGTCACTTCCATTCTCCAACTCAGCCCTGAAGTCTTCTCCAAGCATGTTCAAGAAAACATTGTGAAGATAGAATTTTGACCACAAACTTAGAAAAAAAAACCAATCCCAAACTCCAATATATTTAAAAATAATAATGCAAGATCTGACAGGTGGTCAAACTGAAACAGCTGGAGTCAAAACTGCCTTGCTTAAGCTCAACCCACAGGCCAGTAAAAGTGAGAAGAAAACAAAGTTGTTTCAGTCCAGTCACTGCAGCAAAAATTTCACACTTTGAAAAATACATCACCACCACTGCAAGGTGATGGCTCTCTCCTGCTCAAGGGAGCTGTTTTACCCTTCTGCTCTCACAACTGCTTATACATGCCCATGAATAAGTGGATCAAGAACTGAAAGTCCAATCATAGAATCATAGAATAGTTAGGGTTGGAAAGGACCTTAAGATCATCTCGTTCCAAACCCCCTGCCAATAAGCAGGGACACCTCACACTAAACCATGCCACCCAAGGCTTCGTCTAACCTGGCCTTGAACACTGCCAGGGATGGAGCATTCACAACCTCCATGGGCAACACATTCCATCACCTCACCACCGTAACAGGAAAGAATTTCTTACTTATATCCAATCTAAACCTCTCCTGTTTAAGTCTGAACCTGTTCCCCCTTGTCCTGTCACTAACTTACCAAAAGAAAGCAACCAGCAGATTTTAACCCAGACCAGTTCCACATTCCACATGAAAGGTGTGAATGCTGTGGGATATGGGAAACAGCAATAGTGCACAAGGGCAGGGAGGGACTGGCATTTTTTCTGGGTTTTGTTTTGGAACAGGAAAGCAATGCTTTCCTTAACTTCTTCTAGCTAGAGTAGACGCGACAGAAACATCTTTTCACGGACAGACATATATAATAG
Organism: Agapornis roseicollis; assembly: GCA_002631895.1. Taxonomy (NCBI): domain Eukaryota; kingdom Metazoa; phylum Chordata; class Aves; order Psittaciformes; family Psittacidae; genus Agapornis; species Agapornis roseicollis. The sequence continues at coordinate 4,588 of NDXB01011962.1, forward strand.
CTTACAATAGCTTTGGCAAAGTTATGCCAAAGGAATACATAACACCTGTTACAGTGAGAATATTCCTCTGTAAAGGCAAAGCTGTCTTTAGAATTTTGATTTGCTGGATCTTATCTGCTAGCAGTAATGGTGGTGTAAAGATGATGTGAATCAAGGAGAAGAAATTAAAAACTGAAAATTTATTTTCTCCTACTGAGAGCATTTTGAGTTTCATTCGACTGGGAAAAGAACACACAAAAAAGAAATAATTTCCAAACACAAATGCAATTTTCTTCATTAGCAGCATGAACATAGATTAAAAATTCTTATAAAGTTATTAGAGCATATAAAAAAGCCCTGAAACACAATGTGGTTTTTGTTGTATGGGGAAGAGTAGAAATGTTCCCCCATATCACTGTATGCGGAGAAATCGTAGTCCTATGCATCTTATAGGAAGCATACAGCAAGACATCTACTGGCATTTCATGACTTACAGTAATGTGTTTGTGATTCTCACAGGATAATCCAGCAATCAGCTGTTTTAATCTGAAGACTTTTTAAACTTATAAATAAACATGAAAGAACATTGTTGAAAAATAAGTTCTTCAACTAAAGCAGCACTGCATTACCATGCATATTTTTAATGAACTTTTCCAAAGCTCTCATATTTCAAGAGAATGAAAATGGTGCCATTGGAATTAAAAAAGGCCAGTAAATGTCAATACAAGCATGCAGGAAAAAATAAAGGTTATATTTTCAATATTAGCATAATTTTCAGGATTATTGTGATTTTGTTTGCTTGAACATTACAGGTGACAGCAAATAACCATGAAAGAGACTTCTACATTGTTTATTATTTAAGTGTTCTGGACCCAAGTTGTCTATTTCACACACATGTCAAGAGTTAACTCCTATTTGTGTCAGCACAATAAACAAAAGTGCAGTCAAGTCCATCAGGTCTTAATCTAGTTTGAAATAAAACTTCACAAATTCCTCCTGGTAAGAACCATCCTGGTTTACAACATTTAAAGAGAGAGCTGCACCTGCTCAGTCATGATGCACACACATTGTGGCTCTATTCAGCAACAGCAGCAGCTCTTTCAAGGGACATTCGCATTCAGAAGGAACCTTCTAGCACCATCCCCTAATAAAAAGCAGTTCCTGTACTCCACAGAAATCTGTTCCTGTTTTAACTACAACCTTGGGTCTGGAGTGATGCCATTAGCTGAGAATCTTCTCCAAGTTTCCCAGTCTTTTGACTGCAGAGTAAAACTGAAAACTATTATATCTCTGATGTGCAGACATAAGTCTGCAAATGCAAAGAAAGCAGGATGTTTTATTTCTAATAACACAATGTTATTCAAGCTTGTTTTACAACTTCAGAGCATCAGTGTTCATCATGCTCTTCCCCTCAGTCTTGCAGGTAGAAAATCTCCTGCTGAGAACACATGCTGAATCAATGCACTCTTGAACATTTGGGCACTGCACTGATATATAGACAAGGAAGTTCAATAAACCCCTTTATTTCTAGAATTCAAATGGCAAATTCAATTATTCCAGTAAATGCAAAATAACACGACATGGGAACAAAGGGAAAACCTAGCTATGATTAAGTTTCTCAGGAACTTACTTTCACCCTAATTCATACATCTGTTTAATTCAAAGGCCAACATCAGAATTGTCATGTCCATCCAATAAGCCTGGGGAGAAATATTTTTTTCTGGCACCATACCATAGACCGTGCACTGATTACAGTGCTGAAGTTGTGCTCAAGTATGGATCATTTCCCCTGGATCCACCATGACTTGATGCATGGCTTTTTACTACATCATGCACAAAAACAAGAGCTGCCATAACATGCCTTTTATCCCCTGACAGTACAAGTGGGGAATAGGGGAAGAACACATAAATCAAGGCTGAACATGTGCTGCCTTATTCACACTGACCACATACCAAGAAATTACATATCCTTGAGAGTAACCTTGAAGTTCATTAAGCACCTTCAGCTTTGGTGTCAGTACACTTCCATATCCTTATAGTGCAATATGAATAAGAAGCTTCAGCCTCTCAAGTTAACACTATTTTCCTGACCCAAATGCATCATATTTTAATTTTCTTTGTACTTGGTCCTGTCTGAAGAAAGCAGATGATATCAACTGCTGTTAGTGAAATAATTTGGGACAGGACCCCCCCTCCCCAGAGCAAATAAACCAACCAACCAACCCCAAACCTCCAACAAAATAGACTCCCAAACCACAAGTATTTTTTAAACACAACCTTTGCAAATGCATGCTTCTAAGAACAGCCATATATGGGTAACCTCAGCCAAACAGCAACTTGCATACTCTGGCTGTAACCAAGTAATATGTTCTGTTGCACATCTGGAAGAAGCATATCAATGTTTCAGCTACAAGTTAGCTCACATAAAGTTCTATTACCACTTGGGGAAAAGGCTGCTTAAGATCACAGCATCACTCTGGTCAAATGAAGTATCATATAAAAAGTACAGGCCATTGACTTCCTGAAACACATTCAACACAGGAAGGTATTCAAAAGGGTTTCCTCAGCACAAAGTGGGAAATCTTCTTGGAGAGGACTCCATGAACACCTGCAGCACTTTCTCAAAGTTTCAGGCTGGAGTAGTTTCCTTTATCTATCAGGCAGAATTTTAAGGGCCTTGAATAGCCCTGGACCAATTGCATGGGATGACTGAATCTGGAATGCCTGTGAGAAGCTTAAGAGGGTTTATCTATTTTACATGTTATTAATAATAACTGATTTGGCATTAACTGGATAGCCTTACAAGACCTTCAACAATGCTGCCCAGTGCAGGTCATCATAGAGCTGCCCCTGTCCATGGTACTTAGCCAACCATGGGCCGCAACATCAATTACTTTGGATCCAGGTGGCAAATCCGACCTGCCAGCTGTTATGTCAGGTTTGGACAGACATGCTCTAAAGTTCTGTTGGCCAAAAGCTGGTTTTGTTGGCATGGATTAGTGAACAGGATTCAGGTTTTCTTTCCCAAAAGACCTACTAAGGTCTTAGGCTCAACCAAGGTGTTCCAGAGATCGAGGATTCCAGGTGAGAGAAAATGAGAGACAAATAGAGAACTCACAGCTAGTTTATAAACAGGAAAATACAGAGATAGTAAAGGATACAGTAAAGGATACTTCTGATGTTTGGTTGTCATACCAACCCCAAGGACCCTGTGAAATGTCAGGAAACCAGCTCCGAGAATCACCATCACAGTGTGAGGTGGCAGGCTCAGCCTTAGTGGGTGTCCCCACAGAGGCAACGGTGACCTGGGTGGTATAAGGGTCTGCCTCCCCTGCATTGCATGAGGCTCAGGCTTTTATACTGACCAAAATGCACACTCATTCTGACACGGGCCAGCCTACATTGGAAGAAGTGGCCAGCAATATCTAGAAAGATCTCCAACCATGGACCTCGGGGTGGCATGTGTCAGGGACAATAGATAATGGTCCATGGTGAAACACACAAAGATAGAAAAGCACTGTTGTCCACTTTGGCTCCTCTCTCGAAAGTCCTGCTTCAGCTGCTCCCCAGGCAAAATCCTGTCCTGACCAGCCTGACAGTCCCAAGCATATGAGGATAGTTGTATGTCAGTTCTCTGTGGTTTAAATGTCCTTCCCAACTTGCTGGTTTAGAATCAGCATGGCTAAAAGGTATGTGCATAGTGATGGCTGTTTCTATAAAACACTAGAAAGCTGGCTTCTAATCTTATATTTTTCATGCATTCTATTTCCTACATATCTATAGAGATCTAGGGAAATGTGACATTCACAGTACATAACACAGACTTCAAATACAGGAGCTTAGTCTTCCTGAGATGTCCCTAAAACCAAAAATAAGGTCTTGCTCTTCTACTACATGATTCAACGACCCATTACACCCACTAAACACGTGATAGTGCCATGGCTTTTTATAATAAGCATTGACTATGCTTATCAGTTGCAGCAATAATAATGTCACATCACTAGGATTCCCAGAAAATGGTAGTCTAAGATGTTTATATTCTCTGAGTTCAGGAGCAGGTTGACAGGTTCTTTGCCCAACCTGTAGCTGTGCCTGGCATTGCTCCAACCCAGGTGTAGGACCTTGCACTTGTCATAGTTAAACCTCATGAGGTTGGCACCAGCCCACCTCACAAGCGTGTCAAGGTCCCTCTGGATGGCATTCCTTCCCTCCAGCGTATCCACCGAACTGCACAGCTTGGTGTCATCGTCAAACTTGCTGAGGGCACCCTCAATCCCACTGTCCATGTCAGTGACAAAGACGTTGAACAAGACCGGTCCCAACACCGATCCCTGAGGGACACCACTCATCACTGGCCTCCAGCCGGACACTGAGCCATTGACCACAACTCTTTGTGTGCAGCCATCCAGCCAGTTCTTTATCCACCGAGTGCCCCACCTATCAAATTGATGTCTCTCCAATTTAGAGACAAGGATGTTGTGTGGGACAGTGTCGAACGCTTTGCACAAGTCCAGGTGCATGATGTCAACTGCTGTCCCCTTGTCCATCAGTTCCATAGCCCCATTGTGGAAGGCCACCAAATTGGTGAGGCAGGATTTCCCCTTAGTGAAGCCATGCTGGCTGCCACCAAGCACCTTGTGGTTTTTCATGTGCCTTAGCATGCCTTCCAGGAAAATCTGCTCCAAAATTCATTGTTTGAGGGAAAGGATCATGTATATTCATACCAAAACATTCACCTAGGCAGGCAATAACATATAGAATGAGGGAGGTTAAGTAGCAGGAAAGAGGATATTGCCCAGGATTGGCTGAAATCTTTAATACCTCATCTGTCATTTAAGTAAACCCACTCAAGACATACTATAGATCACTTCAGTGACTCAAGTCCATCTCTAACAGCAAAGGCCTCTGATGGCACTCCTGCTGTAAACAGCAGTATTTTTAAAGACACTCCATTTCAGGGAACTGTGAAATGTCAAAAGAAAAAATACTAAACTGAAAAAAAAATGTCTGTCTATCCCAAGCTTTCATTAAAGGCAACCTTTAGGATCTGCTCTTAAACAGTATGTTAAACATGTGGAATGTTAACATTCCTTGATTTACCAGCAACAGGGAGATCTTTATGGAGATACCTCAGTAGCTGACATACCATTTTCCTTCCTTTAATGTATCCTTTTAGGCCTGATACATTGTGAAGTCACTCAGATGCAAACCTTAAACTCCTCCTCTCTATATTGTCTTTCATCCAGAGATTTTTTGATTACTGAGCAAGTTCAGAATTCATACACTGCACCACTCCTATAGCTTACTAATTGCTTTCTGGAAACACCAACCTAAGGGATTGAAACATTCCAGCCTTAGTCTTAAGTCCACAGGCCTGTGGTCTTCCCTGCCCGTATACCCTGAACACCCCCTCTGTTTTTTTTTAATCACTTTCATCATCTTCAGAAGAGTGTGTGGGGGAGCCAAAGTACTTACAAGGGTGGAAGAGGGAAAAACATTTGTTCTCTTTCTGTCAACAAATTAAAAGAGGTTAAGGGAAAAAAATGACTTAATTTGCATGGTACCTACATCAGTAAAATCTATTCATTAAAATCTCTGGTAAGAATCTTCAAATGAAGTGATGAATTATTGAAACCCCCATCCTAAACAACAGAGGTACTGTATTTTTAGCAACTAGTGCAACCTGGCACTCCCATCTTGCAAGGGATCTGGAGCTGGGCACAGATTCACGGCACAAGCTTTAGCATCAGGAATTTAAATGGAAAAAGCTGGAAATGCCCCACACACTGAAAACAGGAAAAAATTCCTTCTTGCCTGGAAATACGGTGAGAAAGAAATCATGTTACAGATAATAAATTCACAGTTTTTTAGTCCCCATTTTTTTGCAAAAAAAATGGATAAAACCCCACTAAGCAGGCAGAGTCCCAACCACATCTTTTCTCCCTCTGGCTTGCAGAGGGAAGACACAATAACCTGCCTGCTTTTCCATGGCACCTCTGCTTAACCCCCGTCTGTGCATCTGCTGACAACCTTCACATTCACTAGAGGAGGAGGAGGATGCCAGACCACATTTCCCTCTCTTCACTCCAACACCACCATCAGTGGGACAAGTCCTCCATACAGGAAGTGGTGGAGGAAGAGAGAAGAAGGGCAACAAGTTGCACTGCCAGTCAGTAAGCTGGTTCTTCTACTTCATTATAAAGTGGCAAAAAAGAGTTCTACCTTTTGACATTCAACCCATGTACACATGCAGCGATTAGCTACTTCTTTCCCAAGGGGCATGTGCTATTCAGGCCTATGCAGAGGAACAGACAAATAGGAACCCTCTACAGCAGCAAACAGAATCTTTAGTATTCCTGCATGCTCACTAAGATTATCCCTCCCTGTCATCAGCCTATGAATATTGTTGTTCTTAGACCCATATGTATGAACACAGCATTTATGAGAGGTATAATAATGGATACTGTACTAATACACACAAGTCTTACAGCTCTTGTCTGTTTTTTTCACATTCTGTTGCAGTAGCAATCAGAGGCTTAAAGTAAGTCACTGCCTCATGATAATGAACTATTTTAAGAGCTTGCAGTTCACTGCTCCAGTTTTCTATTGCATCTATATGAACAAGATTGACAGAAATGCATATGCATGCACATTTGTAAAAAATACAGACAGAGCTAAGATGTAACTTAAAATAATTCACACATATCTGGGTATTGAAATTAACCCTGAGGACATTTGAAGAATCTCATTTTTGACACATCCTTATGTCACACAATAGTCATCTTCATGAAGTAACCATCAGCACTTTCAAATTATCCTACACATTTGCCCCCTACCTTCCCCTTTCCTCTTTTAAAGTCCTTAATTTTCCCTGCTTCTGTATCAGGATAAAGTACTCTGTGCAGCACCATCACAAACAGCTGTGGAAGCAACTATTCTTGAGATGAGAATAATCAAGCTATTTTCCAACCATATTTTACAGTATTTTATGTGCGTATATTCAAACCAGGTAATTCATAATGTATTAGCAGTCATATACTTTGTGCAAATGTTCATGTCTGTGCTGGCTTATGATTATCTTTATTTTCTGCACATTTTCTCCCTCTAATGGATCAGTTCTTGAGCGCTTTCAGGCTACAGAATTACTTCAAAAAGGCAGAAAAACTCTGTAAAATGCTTCTACCAGTTGGAATCGGTACATTGTTTTCAAGACTACTTCATGAAGTTTGAGTAGTTAAATCATATAACATCCACAATGGCTTTAAAGGCCCCTGGGACTACTTCCCAAGTACTTATTCTTTGCTTAGTAGTTAAGGATGTGCATTTTTCATGGTTCAGTTCCTCATTTTACACAGGGTCTGCACAGACTGAGGTGTCACATTTCATGGGAATTTCACAAAGCATAAAAAACCCTGAAGCTTCATTTTCATAAGGACAGAAAGCAATCCAAAGCCTCCCAGCCTGTGTCAGCTTTAAAAACAAGGGAAATCCATAATTTTATGGTGGTGTTATTCCTGAATTCCATGTAGACCATGAGAACCCTATATCCTCCTCATGAGCAGTCCCAACATGAAAGGCCATTTCATATAACGCACAGAGCAAGGAAAAGCTCAGTTTATTTGTAGATGTGTAAATTACTATAGGGTGGTTAAACTTTTGAACTCAAATTTGCTTCAGTGCCAATTCCCATCCCAGACTGGGAGGACTTGTACTGAACACTGTGTGTGAGGACAATCTGGCTCTGCTTCCAGATGGATCATGGATCAGAATCACATCCAGGGAAAAAGGAGGGAGGAGGAGAAAAAAGAGGAGGAAGGGGAGGGCAGTGCTTGCTCCATAAACTAAGGAAATGCTTAAGGTTATGGTTGGTTGGAAGTTCGGTGCAATTTGTACACAGATCAAGTCTAATAAATATGACTTTTTAAATATACAGATGAAAAATGGAGAAAGGAAACACTAAAAGCATAGAGAGGATATTTTCCCTCTTTTTAAACTGCATGGTTTCCCAGGTCAAACCCTCCCAACTACCCTTGTACAAGTAAACAAATGTGTTTAGCCTTAAAGAGATACTTGCAGAAGAAAAGGGGATTCAGCTACTGAGCGAAGGAGGTTTAGTGTTGATAATATCAATCATACTATAAGGAGCCCCTTTTTCTGGTACAATGAAGGGCATTGTAATCTCATTATTTCTTATCTAAAGAGTTCATGAATCAGGATGCTAAATCCATTTGTATTTTATCATTCCATCACTTTTCAAGACACAAAAGGAGGCACATCTTGTGGTTTCTGCAGAGGTACTGAACCATCAGGTATATTTTCTGGGACTTTTGATTACTTTTAATACCAACTACAACAAACGGCACCTAGAAAGCTCACTGATGGCAGCATAGCCCATTTCACAAAGGGAGCTGACATGGCTGCATCAGAGTTATGCTCAGCAGTGCTGCTCATGAACAGGTCTTATCAGCACAGGGACACTAATTTGCTACTAATTTGCAAACACAGCTGTAGCTTGTTTGGTTTGTTGGGGCTTGTGTTAGGATATTTTTGGTAGTGGTGGTGGAGGCCCTAGGTTGTATCCCCATGTAGAGCTTCCCCATCCTATGTGGGTATAACAACTGCCAGGTGGAGTTCTGTTGGTATGGTTTCATGAGAATTGCAATAGTTTCATGGGAACTGCACTCGGATGTCCAGCATAAAATTCATGATATGGATGTTCAAATCCCCACAGGACAAACGGGATCGAGGGAACTGGGGGTGTTTGTCTGGAGAAGATTTAGGGGGGATCTTATCACTCTATAAATACCTGAAAGGAGGCTGTAATGAGGTGGGGTCAATTTTGATTTTCACCATATAGGAACCACAGGCTTGATTTTCAGAACATAGGGACCACCTGCTCCTGCTTTAAGTATTTCATTCTTGAAGAGTGTCCAGCCTTCCTAGACCCCTTTGTCCTGCAGTAATGTTTCCCAAGGAATTCTACCAACTAGTGTCCTGAACAGGCTAAACTCAGCCTTCCGAAAGTATAGGGTGGAGGTTTTGCTGACTTTTTTCCTGACTTCTCCAAGGATTGAAAATGCAATCATTTTGGGATCACTTTGCCCAAGATGGCTTCCAACCATCACATCACCCACCAGTTCTTCTCTGTTTGCAAACAGCAAATCTAGCCAGGCACTTCCCCCAGTTGGCTCACTGACCAGCTGGGTTAGGAAGCTATCTTCCACACCCTCCAAAAACCTCCTGGATTGTCTCTTCTCTGCTATGTTTTACTTCCAGCAGACATCTGATAGGTTGAAGTCCCCCATGAGAACAAGGGCAAGCGATCATGAAACTTCTCCCAGTTGTTTGAAGAACACTTTGCATTTTCATCCTGGCTGGGTGGTCTATAACAGACTCCTACCAGGGTATCTGCTTGGTTGGCCTTCGCCTTAATCTTCACCCACAAACATTCAGCCTTCTCTCTCACAACACCGATTTCAAAGCAGTCAATGCACTCCCTGACACACACTGCAACCCCAGCATTTACTGCAGAAAAGGGTGCTTCCCCATGCTAAAGGCTTTGTAATACCTAACCTTGAATACACAAGGCCAAAGCCACATAAGCTATCAGAGAGAGGGAGGAAAGTTCAAGAGCACTGGAAGCATTTGTGTCCTTGTAGTAATGAGGGGTCTTTTTGATTAAAACAGCCAGCAGATTCCTGGAAATGGATCATCCCCCTGTTACAGACAGGGCACTTGCAAACCCCAAGCATTCCTAGTAGCAGTTGGCTCAATGCAGAAATGCCACTGGCCACTGATAACTTCATGTCTGGCTTTCAGAACAAAAGGGTTATCAGCAGCAGCTTCCACTGCCTGCTTGCAAAACCTCACCCTCACCTTCAACTTCCTCTAGCTCTTTGACATCTTTGGGCACACAGTATCCTGGTGACAGACAGTAACCAGATGGTCTATTACCGTCCTGCATTGGGTCGCTTCAGGAATTTAATCTGATTTCCTAGAATATGCAGTACAGCCCTTCGTTCTAAAGTTGGCATGCAGGTGGGAGTGCATGCCTCTGGCTTTATAAATAGGCCTAACCACTGGTGGCTTTGGTATATGTCTGTGATTGAGCTGTTTGCCTGTCACTTTAGAAAACCTGACCCCTGCCTGGGCATTCATCAGTGGTTCTGACTGACTGGTGGCTCCTGTGCACATTTGACCATCCTGTCAAATACCTTGGCACTTCCTAATTCCAATAGCAAAACTGCTTTCTGCTTTACAACCAGTAGCTTTTACAGTGATTTATTTCCACTTCCTATTGTTGCCAGCCAAATTATAATCATTAATTTAAAAGCTGCTTTTTTTTTTTTCTCACATTCCCAACAACACTGGCTAAATAAACAGAAAACAGTAAGACTCCTATAATTCTATCAGTTATTTAATTAGTTGTGCTCAGACAAGGCATTTCATGTATTGCTTTCTCATTCTGTGCAAGAAACAGAAGTGCTCAAAATCATATCCAAAGCATCTTCAAAATTACAGTGAGATTTCTATTAGTCCTCATCAGTTGTAGACATCTTCATCTATCTTTCACCCATTTCTGTTTATTTTTGAATGTTTAAGCAACATCCACCATACTGCAATATCGCAACTGGGGCAGGAACTTTTACCTTCAGTGCTATGAGTGAAGTTCACCAAAAGTAAATAAAAAAAAAAGAAGGAAATGGGTGGAAGGAAAGCAAGCATGTTTCTGTGGGGGAAAAAAACTCTCAAAACGCAGCTTCTTTAGATATCCATAATAAGTAAAAGGAGTGTAGAAGAATAAATTTAGGCTGAAGAACTAATAAGTAAGGAGGAACAAAAGCTGTTTTCTAAGCTAATCTTTCAACAGTGTAACTCTCAAGAGAAGCCCTGGCTACTGTTGGTTTAGAACCAATAGGCTATCCATTGACATAAGGGAATGCTCTGGGAAAGGTACTATAAAACAGGCCTAATTCAGGGAACCCCAGCAGAAATATACAGTGACTCCTTAGCACTCGACAATAAACTGTCTGGATTTCTCAGTATTGCATGCAAAAGACACACTTATCTTCTCTTCACTTACCCATTAAAGTAACTAAAATTTTCATGACTCATATTTAGTAATTTTTCTGGCAGCTCTGTCTGCCTTGAACCAAGTTAAAACCACTAAGCAGAAATTCACAACCAGGAAACATTAGAGTGAAACAATGCAGACCTGTGGAAAAAGCAAAGCACTGTACTCGAGAAGCAACTTGTACCTCAAAACTCATTGAGCCACCTACAACCCTTACACATATACATGTATTTCCAACCTATTTTCCCTCCTAAGTCCAAAGCTATTACTTGAGGAGTGCAGGCAAACAAATCCACAGGAAACACTTGGAAATCACGCACTCAGGACGACGGGCAGCCGCATACGGGTGAGACATGGAGGCAGAGGAGGCAGTGCTGTGCCTAAGGCTGCCACTTACTGTCACAAGCCCTGAAAACTGGGTTAGGATCACAAGACGAAAAGAGCAAATTGCAACAAAGGTGCTGGAGAAATGCAGCCAGAACATGGAATTAAGGAGAAATCCTATCTCTTTATGATTCAGGTTAAATGCAGTGAAAATAAGGAATATATATTCCACTCCAAAAGGATCTGACAAACAAGGACAGGACAGCAGCAAAGCACAGAAAGTCTAGACAAAGAGGTTTTTGAGTTTTTTTTTAAATCCTCATAACTCTGAGTTTTAGGCTTATGGGACTACCTCAGTCCTAACTATGATGTATCTTGAGTAAAGTTGATTTTCACCTTTTCACCAGTACTCCAAGCTTAGTAAAATGCAGCGCTGCAATAATACACATGACACTTGCAAAAAGAATCCAACCAATCACTATGGCCTTCCAAAAATAATATACCAGAAACACTCTTACATGATGTATTTAATGTTTCTTTTCAGCACCTTCCTCAATGTATTTGGATAAGATTGTCTGGCTACACTGTACTTCCAAACCTATCTTTATCTCATTGCACACGCAGACCTATTCAGAAAGTACACACTGGCTCCTGGAACTGCAAACCAGCTGACATAATCTTGGAGTTGTAACAAGCTCTGAACTTCCTGAAAGACAATCAAGACAAAATTTCTGAAATAAAACCCACATCACACAGAAAAATCATGTTATTGTAAGAGATGCCAGGATACACTATCCAAAGAGAAACTTCAGCTTCATGCACCAGCAAAACAGGGGAGAAAATACCAATACCTAAAAGCTTTTTAGCTTTACAGCATACTTCTATAGGGTTACTTTTTGTTGTTTTATTTGTTTTGTATTTATTTCCAACAAGCTGTCATCACTTGTTAATAACAATGCAACAAGATGAAGTTGCAGTTTATTTAGTATGATGCCATGGCACTAAAGCTCTGTTTTATCATTCACTGTGGATCCAGTGGAAAAATCTCTAACTTCAGACCGTGGACTCTGAATTCTTGAGAGCCAAGAAATACAACAAGAAACAGATCACTGTCATTTCCCTGAATTCTGGATGCATTAGGGTACATCCTTAGTCATGTAGATAACATTTCATTCCTATTTGTTTGGTTTTTATTTTTTTTTGTTGTTGTTGGTTTTTGTTTTGTTTTTTTTTAAGAAAAGAAAAACTAAAAAAAGCAATCAATGTTAAAGGGAGTTTTAATTCTTCTCAATCCATTCATGGGTGATGCCATCGAGATCTCAGTAAGAAGATACATGTGATACTGTCCTGAGATCACTCAGATGTGACTGATTTCTCTGCTATCAGTAGATCATTGGGTGAGGCTTAGTGCCCTGGACCTTATCTGGAGCACAAGAGCTGCAGGGCTATCCAGATTATAAGGCCACTTAGACTTTACACTGCTCAAGTAGTGTAAACACCTATCAGGCTTTCTTGTTTCCAATTTTCAGTATTTGGCTACAAAACCAGTTGAAGGGCAAAGACATTACCCAGCCACAGTAGGTCAATATCAAGATGATAAAGGAATAAGCCACTAGACTGAAGGCCAGACTGTTCTATACAGCACTTTTATTTTACTCAGAATTTTCTGAGAGCATCCATGGCCAGTTTTCTCCAAGCAACTTTTTATTTCAGCTGTAAAGAAAATCTTTTTTCTTTCACATGTTCCTGTGTCATGGTCTAGTTTCAGTGTGATCAATATTCTTCTACTTTTGGTAGAAGCTACTATGCAAGTGCATTCATACCACTGCACAATTACTGAATTAGAACATAATTTCTGTGGTACTAGTTTAGTTTCTTTCATACTCCCAAAAGCTGGTATTTCTGCAGTCTAATCTTGAAGTTCTTTGCATGAAGCCATACTGTTTGCTTCCTCACTTTCTATAACTCTTGCATTTCTGGTTCTTACAAGATCCTTCTCCTTATTTTTGCATTTGTCCAACTCCTCAATTTGCAGTTTAAGTTTTGGCAGCTAAATACATCAAAGTGACATTTTTAAAGCCAGCTATATATGTCAGTCTAAGAAAATTCAAATGAGCAATCGATCACAACTATGCATCCATTAGCACTCTATTTACTCCAAGATCACCCAGCAGCAAAGATTCCTTGATGTGACTGTTCTGCCCTGGCTCCCATGCCCTTGAAATACTGTAGGAACTCTTGAGTTTGCAGCCTGGGTTTCCTGGTTAGATAAAAGCTGTATATATTCATTTGGGCCACATTACAGTAAATCAGCATTCTGTTCCAGTGACACACCTTTTCAGCATCACTCTCCAAACCCTGCCTCTGCCAAGTTACCTCTTAAATGCAGACAATAAAGTGTAAACCTTTGACTATCTGTTTAACTACAAAACATGGAGTCAAAACTTGTTTTCAGCCAACTGACCTTAAGATACGAGTGTCTCACTGTTTACACCATAGCTACTAATCACACTTCAGAAATTAACTTTGTGCCCTTCCACATTTACAGTTATCTGGTGAAAGTTTTAGAACACCTTTTCCTTCTTAGAATTACAGATTTGCAATATAATCCACAAGAAAAGCTGGGTAACACAGAGTCTATCAATATGAACTTGAATTGTTCAATTCATCCTGCTCAGTGGTATCGATGACATGGTTTAGTGGAGGTGTAGGGCATGGGTTGGACTTGATGATCTTAGAGGTCCCTTCCAACCTGATGATCCTGTGATTCTGTGATGCTGCCCCCCCCCCCACCACCCCCCCT
>NDXB01011962.1:40598-58612 GCA_002631895.1 Agapornis roseicollis
CCCCCAGAGCAAAACCTCTCTTCCCTCCTTTTCATTCAGACACACAGCAGCTGCTTAGCTAATTATCTGGGACAGTGGGTCCCCTCAGTAAGCAGGGTCCTTTGGCCCCGCTGGGAGAGGGGAATCCTTTGTGGGGAGAGTATCCTATTACGCCTGCATATGAGAAGAGCTGCCCTTCAAGCCCACATCCTTACTCCCTTTCTCTGTACGGGACCCGCAGGTGGGGAGTGGGAGGAGGAAAAGCTACAAAACAGCCCTGGAGAGCCTTTCCTATCACAAACCCTAAAGCCACGCTACCAGAGGCTTAAAACAGGGGGTGCAAATAGCCACCTGCAAACCCCAGGAAGCTCATGGGTTTACACAGGCAAGCAGGGAGAAATCTATGGCAGAATCTCCACTGGAAGTGAAAAATACCTGCTACGGCAAGCCCTTCAGAGCAATTCTGTACACTCATGCTTAAGGAGTTTTCTGCCTCCTCAAGAGAAGGAATATGCTTTCCTGCTGCTGCAAGACAGCAGAAATAATCCCCTGGATTTCCACAGGGAGAGAAATCCCACTTTGGGAAGAAGGACTGGAGCTAACTTTTATTCACCATTCCTCTGAAGCACCAAACATCCTCATTTCTATCACAAGGGAAGGAACATAAAAGTGTCAGCACAAGAATGACTGTACATTTAAATTCAGTGAGAAACGTATCCCCTCCTCCCGGTGGAAGTGTCCTCCCTACGAAGCATACCCTGATTCTTGCTCCTGTATTTCCAAGAGATGTGAAATGAGATTCGATCATTTGCGGGAAAAGGAGTAACAATAAGAAAACCACAAAGAAGAATGATGACTCTGAGTATGAGGAACTGGACACATGCAAACAACAGAGAAACAACACAAAGAGAAGTACAGAAGAGGGGATTCAATAAGAAGGAGCACAGACAGCAGGAGAGGTGAAGGTCTGAAGTGTTACTAACATGAAAACAATAATGCTTTAAAAAAGCAGTAATGCTTACTATCACCTACATAGAATTTTAAAAAAGGAAGCATGGGAAGACTGGGTGAGAAAATGAATACTTAATGTTTAACAGAGAGAGAGAGAAATCATCCTTTCAGGGCAGGTTCTTCTTATTCTGAACACATCATTCCTGAACACCCTGAAGACTCCCCCACTCTTGCTTCCAGGTTTTAGTCAGCGCTTGAGATTCATTACCAACATTGCTGATAACCTACAGCAACATCTAAGTCATTAAGTAAGACTTAAAAGGAAGTATTTTTCCTTTTACTACCAATCATATAGTTGGTGGAAGGGACTTTCCAGCCTTCATCATACTCCACTGTAGGAGCCTAACAGTTCTTGACCATTTCTACCAAACCTCTCTCCATTCTGCTTGGCTTCAAGCCCTGTGTCATGGATAAACCATTAGCCATAGTTTCCCCCTCTCAAAGCTCTAAATTACTATCCCTTTACTCCTGTAGAGCCATCCACATGAATGTGGAAGTAGGAAGAACATTTGTCACACTATCTGAACAAACTATGGCAAACAAATTTCAAAGATTCACCCTAAAGGGAGATGCTAAACTGCAGCAAGTATTTACTGAGTTAAGTGCAAAAGGAAAATTAGTTTTCATCTACTGGGTTTTGGAGGTTACAGCCACGGAAGCTGGTACTCTGTATGTTGTACTGCACTATGCCAATATTGAGATCTTAAAAACTGATGGTGTCTAAATTTCCTTTCACTATTGCCATTTCTAACTTACTTAGTGTATTAAGTGTCCTTGCTTCCTCAAAGGCAAGCAAACGGACCCATAAGCTGATGTTGGCTGGGAGCAGGATGATCCTGGCTGACACAAAGGGCTAGTACTTTTTCCCTTAGTTTTATACTTCTGTGCTTGCTCTTGTTTTCACACCTGTACTGCAGGAACCTGTCTTAGCTGTGTTCTGCTGCTGTGGAAAAAAAGAATGTAAGCCCAACAGCAGGATAACACAACAGCAGGTTTTACTTATAGAATGGGACATTAAAACCCAAAGTCAACAAGGAATCACTTAACTGCACAGAAAGCAGAAGCAGTCTGGTACCTACTGATAACTTTGGACACATGGGGAAAGCCTGCTATTGGAAACAATGTGTAGGTCTACAGACATAACACAGTTCTAGAACAAACTGCTGAAACAGCTCAGTCTCCCTTCCTTGAAATAAAATGCAACACTAGAAAGACACATTCAAAAGTTAAAGCTTTGCCAACATATTAACAAAATAAAGATCCTTTGCCTTTTCAGCCTGTTCATTCCAGTACAGAACAGCCACCATAGTGTACTTCCCTGCAATGATTTATTTATAAAGGTCTTCTCCACTTGAATGCAAAAGGCACTAATATGCTCTTTAGTTCTGAAGTGCAGGAAATGGTACTTCGTGTTGATAACTTCAAAGAAGCGCACTTCTTCATGTCCAAAAAATGCTGTGACTGCTCTTCTGTAAAAAGTTAAAGGGCTGCAGAAGGGAAAAGGCTGCAAAACAAGGTCAATATTATAGCACCGTATTACAGCAAGTGGTGATGGAAAAGACTTAAGAGGTCATCTTGTTCATCCTCCTACTAATGCAAAATTGTTCCCTGGAGAGTAATACGGTAGGAAAGTAGTTGTTATACTAAAATATAGGTTACATAATTCAACAGAATGGGGCCAGGGAAAATTGCTAGAAAAGAAAATAATATAGAAGAACTTATTGCTTTCTTTAGAGATTACTGAAACCAATCTGAGGCTAAAAAATAATCATAAAAAAGCGTATGTTGAGGCCAATCTTTAAAGTTTGTTTCAGGTTACAGCGAGGCCTCCAAATTGCTGTCCTGGACGTTTGTGCTTGAACGAGCACATCAGTGCCTCCTGGATTACAAGTACTAAATAACAACATGGTAGTCCTGATTTGAGTTTTCTGGTTTTATTTCATTTTAAACACAATGCCAACATGCTGCCCTGCATGCTCAATTGGTATTAGCAAACAAAGAGCAACAAGCAAATTATAGCAACCTATCACCAAAAAGAAAGGACAAAGTATTTAGGCACACGCCTGCTATCCAAGAGTTATGGATGCCTTATCTGTGCTGACAGCTTGGCAAAAAGCAAAACATCCAAGCACAAAGGCATCACAGGTTTGTGCCAAGAACATGAATGGGCTCCTGAGCTTCAAGTTCAGACCAAGATTTACTGTTGCGTAAGAAATGAACAAAATATGTCAGAGGCTATCTCCAAGACCAGGTTGTTTCAGTGATCCCAATCCATCCTCAGGAAGCATATCAGGATTTAACTAACCTTCGGGCTTCAGAGGAGGCAGCCTCCCAACTAACTGCATGCATTCAACCTCATCAAATGTCATTTGGAAATTTAGACAGCAAGTATGGATCACCCATTTGCTAGCAAGCCAACAGGCAAAAAGTCATCAGCAACAGCTGATGCTGAAAATCTCATAAAACTGCTTTTCCTAAGACTGCTGATAGCAATTACAAGTGTGTACATCTTTAAATTCCTGGGCCTGCATTGCCTATGTGCATCTGAGACTTTTCAGTCTCACAACTACACTGTTGAGGGTAACAGATTCCAACTCAATGCTGGGTTTCTTTGACCATTTGGAACAGCCAAGGCCTGGCATCCACTACAAAATCCCCTCATACAAAAAATAAGAGATGTGCCTGTGACTGACACTCAAGATACAGATTAAGGATTAATACTTATTTGTACTTCAGCATTGCACAGAAGCATCAGTCACACAGTCATGAAGATCCTCCTGGAATGCTTCTCTAGAGGAGGCACCTGAATGCCGTGGAGGTTCATCTACAGGGTTTTTTCACCAATATTAATTAAAACACAGTACAAGCAAGGAATTTGAATTGAAATGCCACAGCATATCAGAGATATTCACTTCAATATTTCAGTACATTTAATGGCAATAATATTGATTCCTAAAACTTTATTTTCTATTTTAAATTTAATTTTCAGATCTTTGCAGTCTGCAAACTCTTGCAATATCTCTATATAATACCTTCTTACTTATATTAAACAACTTCACTTGCTGCTCATCTTTCCTAAACCTCCGATAGTTCTCCTTGTGTGCATCCTCTAATGAATTCACATCTCTAAATGTCCAAACCCAGCCACTGCAATTCAACTGAGGCATTACTAATTTTGAGTAAAGAGGAGAAAGCACTTCAACAGGCAAACACTTGGTTTTGCTTTAGTATTAGAGGCACACAGTAAAGAACAATCTCTTAAGTAATTGTGTCATAGCTCCTAGCAGACATGACCTCAGTCAGAAACATTAGGTTAGTCAACCAGCATTGTTCAAATAACGTGATCTGTCTTTTTCCATATGCCTTGATGTGGTTTAGGGTTCTTGCAGGATGCTTCTTTAGTATACTTGAAAAATATATTTAAATTAACACAAATTAAGTTAACAGAGGCTGATTTATGACAGAGAGCGAATGAAGAAATATCAGATGTACAGACGGACAGAGTGCAGCCTAAATACTTTTAGCAGATGTCAAAGTAATTCAGGGTTAGCAAGTTTCCCATCATTCTGAAACTGTCGGGACACATGAAAAATGCACCCTTTTGGCAAATGAAAGGAGAAACAAAACCCAAGGAGTAAATTGGAACTACTAAGATCTCAAGCTAAATCCATGCCAACACATGAATCTCATCTGATGCAGGTACCAAGTAAAGCACATGGCTCGGGCTCATGAAGTAGCCTGGGGAGGCTCAAAACTCTCCACTGTCTGCTGGAAACCTCACCTCCCAGCATTTCCACCACTGCCTTGCCATCTCCTGGGTCACATTGGCATGTGTTGGGAGCAAGTAGCTGGCACATCGCAGTCTTACAGCAAGAAGCACATGAACAGGCATCCCAAGAATGTGGTACAGGCAGTGGGATAAGCTTAACACACTAGGAGGGGAGGTAACACCGCAGAGGAGCCAACAGTCTCAAGCTTCACACGCCTCAACCAACAGCTCCACAAGAGAGCACTGCAGCAGCTATCCTTTACTCCTGTATGACTTCTTTGTCCTTCAATTTGTCCTACAGTTGCTACCAACTCAGGTTGGTGTAAATCTAAAGGCTTCTCCAGCAGTGGGGACACATGTTTATACTCTTTTAAGGACCTGTCCATCAGACTGCAAAGATTTAACACTGGAAGTACTTAGGTACTTCACATCCTTATCAAAATGAAGTAAAAGCAGGTACTGCAACTAGGATGAAGGGATGTGTCCAAAGCCACACATATTAAAATCAGGAAATTACTGATTAAAGACTGTGTTCATCAAGAGGGAAGAACGCTTTTGGAAATTCTCCCCCATTATCACAGGTATCAGAGATATTCCAGGAACCAGACGTACGATGCTGGTCGGCTCCACAGCTGTAGAGTTTGATGTAAGAGCGAGAGAGAATACAAAGCAAGTACCTGAGCAATCATTTTGCCCTCATCAATAAATACAGCAAATAAAAACCTCTTTGCTAAATGTTTTTCTCAGTTGCATCTGGAAATCAATGAGTTTGCTTAAGAGCATTAGCCACACATAGCAGCATGAGAGAAGCTTACATACCAAAACACTCACTGCTCTGGCAACAGATTTTCCCTTCTGAAACAAAAGCTGACTGATGCCACCCCAAGCAATGGTGTGCTGCCCATTGGTGCACCAGCTCTTCATTTCTCTCACTGTCTGCAGTGATGGTGGCCAGCCAAGACCTGAAGCATGCCTAGCCTCACTTACACTGATTTCCAGTTTAAGTTTTCCCTCCAACCTCATCCACAGCTTTTCTTACAGTTTAAATGAAAAGTGACTCAAGTCACTTTTGGTTCCTTTCCATATTGTTCAGTCCTGTGCTGGTTCAGGGCAGTTTCCAGGCAAGTTTGCAGTGGGTAAAAAAGTACAACGTTTGCAGCTTAACAGCTGAACAACCTGAACAATTCTTTTTAGTGCAGCAAACCTCTTCATTCGTATTGTTAAAAACAGTAACAGCAATAAAAAGTTATTTCTGAAGCACCTAAGAGGAAAGGCTAACCCCCCAACAGGAAAGACTATCCTCACAGTGCTCTCCACATACCACCTACTATCCATTTATACTTTCAAACATTCCTCAAGTGCAATTTCTGTTTACTATACCATGCAGCACTTGGCCTGAACTTGTTTAACACATGTTTGCGTTATTTATCCAAAGTCATCCATCACAGTTGTAAAACATCTGACAGACGATGGAGGTTTTCCAGTATGTATCAGGCCTCTTGCTTAATTCAACTGCTGATTATTTCCACCTCTAAGTAATTTGACCAAAGCCACACAAAAGGGCTCAGCTATACTAAATCTTTCTCCGCTCGTTAGTAACTCAGTCACTAGCTGTAAAAAGTTCTAGCTCTGCTTACCTAATTAATCAGGAGAATATCAACTTTATACTCACATACACTATATATACACACATAACATATATGCACATTAGTCATATATAATATATATGTTCATACATACATGTGTTCTGTATATTATTTACACATATTCTACACATATAAATGCAATAGTTTCTTTCTAGGAGGACCCATGCGACAGGAAAAGCTCAACTGTCACATGGATTGGAAATTGTCATTTGCAATATAAATACAGCTAGCTGCTATGCAAAGTGTTTGTGCAAAATGTATGGTCCTACATTAGTGTCGCCCTTTCCCTCATGTTTATGGAGAACCGGAAGACCATAGTGAACCTTGAAAGACACAGCTCTGGTCCTTCTGCTCTGCTAGCCTCATCTAGGGTACTCTCTACCCCCCTTCTATCTGACAGTACTGATAAATATTTTTTCTTGCAAGGCAACCCCATATAATCAGCAATTTACTGTGAAGCAAAAGTCAGTCTTGCAGTGCAGAACATTTGTAGTCCCTCTATTAACACATGAATAACTTCCAATTTTCTACTGTTGGTTAAAAGCTTACTGCTATGGGCATCAATGATTTATCATTTACTGTAGCAGGAACAGGTTTCGTTGCAAGGGGTTATATCAAAAAAGCTACCCATTATTGTTATCTGGAAAAATACTCAGATTTCCTTATTTGCATCCCTAAGCAACCAGCCAACATCCCTCAAGCACACAAAGATGTGGAGGTTTTTACCCTGGCTGTTTCCTCCTGGTCAAGTCCTTCAAATTCTGTCCCACCTCATAGAACAGGCACTCCTGCCTTAGTATTGAAACTAAATAGTTCTATGCTAAATCTTAGGGTCATGAAACTATAGGTCCTATTTCAGCTGCAGCATTACACAAACTTAGCAACTCCTCACAATCTGATAGGAACACAGTCATTCCTGAATAACAAAGCTGACTTGGCAAAATACACAAGGAGTACTTGGCACCATGAACACCAGACAATTGCTCGGAGTTCACCCTTCACAAGCACTCGTGGATTTGCATAGCCCTCACAACTTCACCGACGAAATACCATGAGAAATTCTATGTAACTTTCATGCAAACAGGTTTATGACAATGGTGTGCATAAAGGTACCATATCTTTTCCTGTTTCCTATCAGCTCAGCTAAACCAAACATAAGGATAAGGACATTTTATAGGAGCATGTGAAATTGTGAGTGCTCCATCCCTGGCAGTATTCAAGGCCAGGTTGGATGAAGCCTTGGGTGGCATGGTTTAGTGTGGGGTGTCCCTGCTTATGGCAGGGGGTTTGGAACTAGATGATCTTAAGGTCCTTTACAACTCTAACCATTCTATGATTCTATGATTCTATGCAGTGATAGGACACTCTTCACTATGGGGGTGGTGAGACACTGGAACAGGTTGCCAGAGAAACTGTGGCTGTCCCATCCATGGAAGTGTTCAAGGCCAGGTTTGACAGGGCTTTGAGCAACCTGGTCTAGTGGAAGGTGTTCCTGCCCATGGCAGGGGGTTGGAACTGGATGAGCTTTAAGGTCCCATTCAACCCAAACCATTCTATGATTCTATGATGTATATTGTATATAGATTAAACCAATCAACTAGTTCTAGAGTCTTGAGCCTTAGAGGTATTCAATACCTGACTGGACAGTCTTGAACAACCTGCTCTGGCTGACCCTGCTTGGGACAGGGGAGACAGACAAGGCCATCTCCAGTGGTGCCATCTAACATCAATGATTGTGTGAATAGTTGTGCAGTTTCTCATCTGGTTGACAAAGCTGATGCATGCACAAACTACAGCACACATCTACACACATTTAGCTACATAATGCAGAATTTTTGAATTCCAAGCCATAGGAAAACACTGTAACATAAACTCCACAAATCGACTTACTATAAACATCATGTGCACTAAGTCTACTAAGTCTAGCAAACTACTAATGTAGTTTAGAATCAGATCCTGCAACTGGAGAGTAAAAACTGTTCGCTTTCTGTGATTACTGAGCACAAGCACTGTATTGCCTTTTTACTTCTTGTCTCTTGCAGAAAAAGATGGTTTATTATTCCTTTTTTTTCCACCCATACTTTGCATTGCTCATTAATCATATTGACACAAGTCTATAACCCTGAAACTAGAAGCAAGCAACCAGCAAGGATCTGCAACATTAAAAGGACGAGTTCCTCCCTTCAATGTTCCTAAAAAGCTTCTCAGATTAAAAGAAGTATCTCATGCATTACTTCTTTTTTTCCCCTTGAAGAACTGTATAGAAAAAAAACATCATAAACTACACCATCATATTTTCCTTTGACAGCACAGGTTGGTTAGTGGGTTACTGTAGACCTCAGGGTGAATAATAATTCCCTATCCTTTCCCACTTCAGGAATCCTACGCAAAGATACTTGTCAGACTGTATCTGAAAGGAATGCTGGATTACTTTTTTTTTGTTTGTTTGTTTGTTTTTGGTTTTTTGTTTGTTTGTTTGGGGTTTTTTGTTTGTTTTTTTAAAGAAAATAATTAGTTTTGTACAGTTACAAGTTTACACTGTGTTGACTTTAGCTGGTGACTGAGAAACACAGAGAGCAAGTTATACATGATATAAGGGACTCTTGCAAGTACAGAAGTGTCCTGTGAGAGCAAGGCCCAAGGAAAAGCCAGACAGTAAACTGAGAATGAAAATTCTCCATTTCTCTTAAGTCAATGGGATCTTTGCCACTGCCTTTGAAAGTCTTTATGATCCAAAGGCTTGTATGGATCTGACCCCTTTGCCTCCCTCCACCCTGTACCCTGTCATTATTTCTAAAGTCTATACAGAGCCACTGGAAAATAAGGACGATGACAGGGAATGAACACAGAAGGCAGCTCCAGCAAGAAAACAATAGGGTTTATACATCTGATTATATTCTATTATATTCAGAAAACAGGAAAATGTGGTTTCTTAGAAGAAACACAGAAGATATTATTACTACTGTCTGCAGAAGGCAAACCATTAAGAAATAACCAGTTGCTCAAAGCTGCCTTAGTGGTACTCCTGGACTGCACCCAGTACTAATCCTCTATATAGAAAGCAGACAGTGAAGATGAAGAGAACAAAATGCCATAAAGAAAAAAAAAAATATAATTTTTATTTGACTGAAGAACTAGTTCTTGCTATATAGCTCTTTTTCATTGTTCTTAGCTAGGCTTTTTATGCAAATCAGTGCCCTACAGCCTACCACCATATAAAAGAACCTCTCAAGTGCGTACTGAAAATTTCAGCTGGTGCAGGATGTAGTAACTTGCTTGTTAAGTAGCATTTTAATTCACAAGCATATTAAATCTGTGATGCATAATCTGCTTAGGCAGCCTGCTAGTTTTAAGATATTAGTCTAGACCTATAAAGCCCTAAGTGCCTTGGGACCAATTTATCTAGGAATCAACATTTTTGGAGGTTTTCTGATACAACAAAAGGTATAGCAGGACAGTGGCAGTCCCTAAGTTGGAAAAGCTGCATTCAAAATCTCTTTTAGCCAACAGATTTTCTTTAGATTCAAGACAGAATCCCAAAGAGGTTTGCCTAGATCCATTACAGCTGAACACCCAGGAAGGATGTGGTCTTCAGCCCTAACATGATGCGGTGGGAAGCTGTGGGGCTGCAACATGGTGAGGCAAATCAGATGGGAACAAAATGCGGGTCCCAAGAGACTGAGAGCTCTTGAAGCCCAAGCCGTGCTGCAGGCATCTCAGAGAGCCTAGCCAGCAGCCAAAGTGCCCCCAAAATGAGAAACTTTACTTCAGCCACAGATTTAAGGAAAGAAAGAAAATTAATTTGTACTCAAAGTACCTTTACTTCAACATCATTTTTCAGCAGAGGTATTAGGATGGTATTTCCTGCGCCGTTTCCGAGCCATGTCACAGAATATTGGGTGTGTTTGTGAAAGCTGTGTCACTCCTTGCTCTCTGCAACTTCAGGGCTTTGCACGTCTGGAACAATCTTATTTTTTTCCGGTGTTTCATTAGCAGCCCCTTTCTGAGAAATGCCAGGTGGCACCGAGCCCAGAATCGCTTGCCAGCTAATCTCAGAGGATTGGGCATTATGCCATTTGAATTAAAAGAGCTCAGCTCAAACTCACTGATAACATTTAGGAATCAAACCAATGGAATGGGGAAACAAAATGAATACAAATAATCTCTAAATGCATGCAGATTTACTGAAAATGAGAAAGAAAAAAGGTTGCAGTGGTCTTTTCACCAAAATTTAAACAGCGTTCAAGTGAAAATAATCTGCAATTGGTTTCTGAGAATGGCAGAAAGTAAAAAGGAATTTGCACATTTAGCTACAAAAGTAACATCGCAGGGCTCCCTGCAACAGGGAGTTCAAACTTCAGGCAAGCTGTGCTATGACACTCACTCCTCGAAGTGGAGAGAAGAAAGAAGGGAGAAAAGGATTTGCATTTGAAGGGGACAATGAAGTTTTCCCCTAAGTCCCTTCATTCTGGCATTCTAACACATCCTTCCTAAAATAAAGATGATGTTTAATTTATGAAGATCAGTAAAATCATAAAGTCAGTTTAAAAGTCTGTATAATCCTCTCCACCACTGTCCCCATCAACTGTAAAACATGGGATACTCTAGTATTTGCACGTAGACAAGCAGACAAGAACAGAGACCAACAATTCTATAAATTATAAAGTGTTTCTCAATCACAAGTTTTTAGGTTTTATAGCCTAGAAATTCCCACGTACAACACAGCCCATAGGAGTGCATGGGAAGGAAAAACACAAGGCTAATAAGGATGTGACCATTAGGAAATAAAACAATTCAAAACCATTTCCTATAACACACTTAAAGAAAAATATGGGAGGTAACTTTGGCTTACTCTGACTGCTGTCTTTATAAAACATATCTGCATTATTTACATCTCCTCTGTTCTTTTGGAGACCATGAGGCAGTAGGAGACAGTTACATTTCCTGCCACTTCCTCATGCGTGCCTTGGAAGGTCAGCTAGCCTCCCTCTTAGAGTATTTCAGAGTTTAATTAACAGAGACAACAGCTAATGAAATTAAATAAAGCACACAGAGGAAACTGTCCTTTTTGTGTGACATAACAACATCCAAGCATCTTTTATAGGAGAAATAACCACTAAGTGGGGAGTTACCAGGTCTTTCTTCATGTTACAGGTAAGGCACGCTCCACAGCATAAAGCAGTTTTAACTTTGGTCAGAACAAACACCCACAGTTCAGTTAGCTGGAGGTCCATATAAGTCACTTGCTTTTTCAGCAGGCATATGAGACCCTTCAAACAGCAATGGAGATTTCAGAGAGTGTGCAACCTTGTGTAGGATGCCTGCCCTCTCTCCACCTTCACCCCTTTGCCTGCAGGGAGCTGTGAGGATCTGCTCCCCTGGAGCTCCCAAAGGCAGGAGAGGACAGCCAAGAGTCTACTGAACCTGTGTGTGTCAAAACAGAGGCTACACGCCCACAGCTCTTCCGCTACCCAGCACACTGCTTTCAATGTCAGCACTCAGCTACCCTCACTGCTCAGCACGGCAGCTTGCAGCAGAGGACAATGCTCCTCCAGCCTCCCCATGGCTCTGCTGGACTGCCCCAAAGTAACAGCACTGCCATGCAGACATGCTGCCCTCACTGCAGAGAGGCCTGCTGGTGACAAAGGGACATCCATTCCCATGTGGGAATGGCTGTTCTCCTCATGGTTTTCCATGTGCTGCCCTCACTAATAATTCCCAATTCACTCTCAGATGACACTGTGCTTTCCAGACTAACTTGTTTTCCCACATGGCACTATTTCAAGTCACCCAGCAACCACCAGGTACCCCTGGGATACTCGGCTGGGAACAATCCAGAGCAAAAGACCTGGCTGCTGGGATGCAGGGGCCTTGCACTTGGGTACTGCAAACCCC
Organism: Agapornis roseicollis; assembly: GCA_002631895.1. Classification (NCBI taxonomy): domain Eukaryota; kingdom Metazoa; phylum Chordata; class Aves; order Psittaciformes; family Psittacidae; genus Agapornis; species Agapornis roseicollis. Next base: position 52,899 of record NDXB01011962.1, read on the forward strand.
ACTCTGCAAGTCTTGCCTCAAGGTGCTAACGCCTGCCTTGAGGAAGCAGAGACCTAAAGCAAGCCTCGGTGTAAAAACCCATTACTGCCCCCTGCGATCCACATTTTCTCCTGCAGGCATGTGCTGATGGAGCAGGGGAAGAAGAGAAGCGCAGAAGCAATCCCTGCAGCACTCATTCCTTCACCCTTTGTGCTGGCATGGCTTGCAGTAACAACCACATTAAAAACAAGGAAAAAAGAAGAATGCTACTGAAACACGGAATTTTTTAAGCATTATTTTAATTCCAAAACACACATTTCTTTCAGTGAAAATCATATCTGACTTGCTATTGACCCTTCCAGAGGGAAAGGAACTAGCTTCTGAGGTACTATATAAAATAATCATTTACTACCTAATTCATTAGCTGCTAATCATTCATACTTTAATTTCTGGGATGCTTCTTCAACCTTCAGCAAAGCTGGCTCATGGCAAGGCAGGCAACACAGCAAAATCAGAACTAAACCTTACTCCAGTGAGAGCTGAGCAAAGCAAACCCAGAAATTAATGAAGGACAGGAAGCATAATTACAGATGACACTTGTACAAGGTCACTTCCCATAGCACAGCAGTATGTTTTTATATCGACTTTTGAGCTGCTGTAGGACTGGATTAGTTACTGTGCTTACACTGCCAGAGATAGTCAGATTTTTAAATACTTCCATTCATACAGTCTCTTTCAAGGATTTAAGGCACCTTACAGAAGTCCTCAGGACATCAAATGCTATGGATAGGCAGGAACTATCCCTATTTGTGCTCTGTGTCAAGTTTGCTGTCAACAGTAAACAACCAAATAAGATGAAGTTCCAAGAAATTTTTGGGGAATGCTTAACATGCTCACACATACAAATGCATGCAAGTATACTGTGCATTCGCATCTTCTGGTGTCTTCATTTTACTCACATTTATGATCAAGATACACCATTGTTTTCCTCTCCCAATAATAGGGCCAGTAATTTATCAAAGGCTTGAATACCACAAGAGACATTTCACTGAAAAAATTACATGCCCTGAAAGATGTAAAGCAATACCCACTGCAACTGCTTTTACTTTGACATGCTGGCCTTCCTCCCAGCATGAACGGATGTGACAACAGGGAAATTAGAGTTTACAGATTGTAAGGAAAATACTCTGGGTAAACAAGTTGGCTGGTTATACTCAGATAGTAAGCTCACTTCAAACTCTTTGAAGGTAGAAAACAGTAATGGAAAAAAAATGAAATAAAGTAAATAAAATCAAAGTTCCTATGAGAAGCAACCCAGGACATGAGCCTCAGATTCAATTATCCCCTGAGCTCTGGAATCATAGATGAGCCTGAACGTGGTAAACGTGCTCTTTCTACAGACTATCAAAACAAACGAGACTTTATTATGCAATTAAAATCAAGCATCTCTGTCATTACATCAGAATTTGCCTAAAGAAATCAGCATTCCTGAAGCTGGAGCACTCTAGCCATGCTACGGAGGCAGGTTAAATCAGTCAGCAATCCTAGCTGCCTTTTTTCTGGCTTCAATTTTCCCCGGCAGTTACTTCCCTAGTGTTAAACTACCTTAAATCAGTACACTGCAAGGAATATTTCCTTTCCTTTTTGAAATGCTGTCCTACAAAAATCTTAAGAGTAGAAGAAACTTTTTTCAGGTAGATGGAATTTGTTTCCCAGGCTACAGCCTGCAGAGCATCACTGCACTACCTACCCACCAAAAACTTTTACCACTTAGATAAATGTTTCTTCACTGCCTTGTCACATTTTTGCCTTCTCTCAGACTGCTTTCTTAACGGCAAAGCAAAAGATCACAAATAGATTTGTGTAAGTGCTTTGGCATAGGAATGACTTCACCCAGCAGCAGTTTCCCCCTCTGGTGGGGTAGGACAGCGCTGGTCCAGCAGCACAAACCAATAATGTGCCAGTGCATGCTTTCTGGAGGCAAACTGCTCTCCCTTCTCCTATACACCAGCCCTGCAGAATCCACAGACAAAGTTCTTTCAAATCTAAAGAGGTTAAGTGAGGGAAAAAAAATAATTATTTTCCATCCCCCACCTACAGAACAAGCACATAACCCACTGAAAAGCTAATGTGAGTTTAGTAAAGCTAAGGTATACACACATACTGTTTGTGCTTTCCCCTCTTTATTTAAACTTCTTAGTCAAAAGTAGCTTTCAGGACAAGTCCTTGGTTGAAATCCTTAAATCTTCCACTCATTCGGTTCACTTAGATGAAAGCCTAGAACATAAAAACTTTTGTTTTCACGTCATCCCCAGCAAGCGGAACCGAAGCAGACTTGATGGCTATTTTATGTTTGAAATATTGGCTTCAAAGCAATGGGGACAGCACAGTGTGGGTGGGCCTGACACTACAGCTGTCTTAAAACAAAGAGCCTATATATCAAAAAAAGTTCACAAGAGACAGGATTTACCCGGAAAGAATTACAGCCAACAGAAATGAAGACGAGGAAAAGGATATGCATGTATGTTGTGTCCAGGGAAAGCCAGGGTGAGAACAGTGATGATGCAGTTAAAACCAAAACAAAAACCTATTTAAGAATGTTGCATCTGATTCAGCTGTGTCCATTTATATGAATGTATTTTTTACAAGCTTTCTGACTGCATTACGCTATCTGTACAATACTGTACAAAATGGGAACAGGTACTTGAGCTACTAATGGGGCAAAACACTCAAAAAGGAAGTCACTTTCATTATATGTCTGTATTCAAATAAGACAACCCATGCATCTACAAACTGATCTGGAATAACAAGGACCACACCATTAGTGAATAAAATTGCTGATGAGGTGGCTAAAGTTCAGCTCATGCTTCTAATCTGTTTACTCCACTGCAGTGGATTCATCAGGGTGGGTTTGCTGTTTAAGCAATGAGAAACAGCAAGTATACTAAAATTACACCCATACAATTCTTATCAGAATGTATTACCAATGAAACAAAAAGCCTAATTTTAAAACCAGAAGTAAAACTGGTGATGATCACAGGGGCAAATCATTGCCACAATTATCAGTGCCTGTGCTTAGCTTGCAAATAGAGCTTATGACAGGTGAATATTTAGATTGCAGCCTTAGTTTAAGACATATGACAGATTTTCTGGTACTGGGAGCTGTAACTTGCCAGAGCCTAGCTTCTCTCTTCTTCCTATTCTATCTGCCACAGCTAGCAAGCATGTTCGTGCACAGCAGCAATATCTTCCTATGCTTGCCCCAGCAGAAAATCCATCAGGAACTCTATCGGCTCATTTCTGTCCCTCCCTCCTGGGATTGCACAGGACAACACAAACAGCTGGATAGAGCCATTTCACCTCTGAAGGATTCACTGTGCAAATGAAAGATGGTCAAAATTTCACCCACTGTTTTGGAAAGGCCATGAAGGCGCCACAGTCCACACACTGTGCTCGAAAATGGTGTTTCATCAGCATCTCTCAGGTGAGCTGGTTCACCTGTCAGACATGGGCACTGCAGATTTGATAAAACTATAAAGGCATACACCCAAGTGACACTGGAATCAATACCCCAACATTCCCACTTGGAAAAGACGGTGCTCTGGATTGTGCTGCAATGTGCCAGACAATACAGGAAACCTCTCCCTTGCAGCTGAGAGCTTGATGAGCCCACACCACACTTGCCTACCACTAAACAGCCTAGCTGAGCTGTGGTTTCTGGGTCAAAGGATCCATGCAACCAGCAGCAAGTAATATCATCAGCATGGAAAGGAGCATCATTTTAAAGCAAATCAGGATACCTCTGTATTGTGTCTAACACATGCATGCACAAAAAATTTGCTGTTCAGCAGCTCTTCATTAGGGTGATTTGTGTGTAAAGCTGGGACCTCAAGTAAGAATAACCATTTGGTGGGGGTACAACTACTGTATACCTATACAGAGAGGACATTTATGGCTCTGTTTGCTTCAAACAGGTCATTTCACTTCACAGGCCCCCATATAGATGAAAGCTCAAAGTCTCTCTTGCAAACCTTCCTTTGTTTTGTTTTTTCCCTTTGCCAACTATGATGACTCTAGAGTCGCTGATAACAAAAGCAGATGTTTACAGCCACATGGGAGGCTCTTCTGTATACAGTGGCTACTGCATTACATCACATTAATCACTCCATGACATCTACCATATGCATCACTTTGATTAGTAGGCATTTTAAGTCCTATTGACAGTGGTGGGATTAGATGTGCACAAATATTAAAGTGTAGAATCCTTCCCCATATGGTGATCATAAAAACAGTTCTCTAAACCACTGGTTTCCTTCAGGATCCTCTTCCCCTCAAATGAAAACTGTGCAGCCTGTTGCATATCTTGTTGAGAAAAAAAAAAAAAAATGAGGATTTCCTAGTGCTTAATGTGATTGCAGGATCTACAATAAAACCTTCAGACTCCCTGTGACGTATTCTAGAAAGCAGAATTTGTCTTCTAGTTTGTATATTTTTAGAGACAGTGCAAACAGCTCTCTCATTCAACACAGCTGACAATCTACATAGCTTCCTGTAATGCAGGAAAGGGCTCCTAGAAGAAGACACAAACCTCTTCAAAATGACTCACTGACATATACTGTCCCGGCTGGGGAAACTCAATCTGCAAATTGCTTTCTACCAGGCAACATTTTTTTCTCCTTCCAGTTCAGGATGGATTAGTGTATTAGTCTGATTCAACACCTGCCTTCCATCTGACACCAAGCCATTCCATTCTGACCATGAGTTTTGCTTTCATCTGTGCTGAACCCAGAGCTGGGGCACCTCAGCCTTCTATTAGCTCCATAAGCATTATTTTAACTAAGGCCTGTTAACTCTAGTAAAATTGCTAGGCCACTTGGAAAATTTATGGGTACAATTTATGGGCTAAGCATTTCCCTGAATTGCAAGTACAGCTTTAAATTAGTAACTCACGCAAACATCAGTGCATTAAATGGAACAGGGTTACTCATCAGCTGAGACCAAGACATCCACAAGTAATTTGAATTAGATATCAATACACAGCAGACTCTGAATATTCTATGCTGATGAAAGCACAGATTTCAACTATCAGATGAGGATGCATATAACATGCAGAACTTTCCTGGCCAAGTAGTTTATAGATGACTTTGTATGCTGCCTAGAATTCGGCGTTGTTACTATAAAATTCTCAGGCAATAACTTTGAAGAAAATATATTTCATAAACATTTCCTATTACTGCACCACAGATGTCAGCAACTTGAGGGCAGAGGAAGGTATAGCAGGGATCAAGTATGCTCTGGGGTCCTGTCCTCCAATCGCAAACCCATTTCCTATGTAGGCAGAAATGTGAAATTTCTCCTTATTATATGGATACAACTTTCAGGGATGCTGGAATTCAGCTACTGTAAGTAGCAAAGCCCATTTTTAGTGTTCATTTACTGTCACAATGAAAACAAGCTGTTTTCTTTACAAGGCTGCTTTCATGCTCAGCATGGTCTACTGCCATACGTTCAAGTAAGGAATGATAAAAGTAGATAAAATACCAGACAAAATCCCTAACCAATCCTAAAACTAACTGAGATGCTACAAAGTCAGATAAAAAGCATGTGTGTTTTGTATTGTTTTGGTTTTGTTTTTTTGTTTTTTTTTTTTTTTTTTTTTTTTTTTTCATTCCCAACACAATACCTTGTTGATATTTCATTCTTCAGTTATCATGTTTTTCCTGCTCAGTGTTTAC
>NDXB01011962.1:59088-75078 GCA_002631895.1 Agapornis roseicollis
TTTTTTTTTTTTTTTTTTTTTTCATTAAACACTATGTAACAAACTAGACACCCTAAGACAGCCTTGTCCATTTGCTGCACTGCAGCATGCATAGCCTGCTAGGTCTCCCTCCAATCTGCCTCTGGATCCAAGCTCTAACATGAGAGACAAACAGGCCAGTTCCTGCTCAGGCACCACCATGGCTTATGGCTTTTGGGGCCCACTTGGTGGCAGGGCTCCAGGAGGCTCTGCAGCACACTGGGGACCTGGGGAGACCAAAACCCCGTCTCCCTGGTAAAGGTAGCGGCAGCTATGCCGTTTGTGTGTAGGGGTAACATACAAGGCAGTCTATAAATCTTTCCCTGCTCTCCCCAGGCCAAATGTGGGGGAGGAGAGGAAGAAGACAAAAAAAGCCAACTTTGCAAATAAATATGTATAGTGATAGCTTTTTCGTAGCTTTTCTTAAAGATATTTGTGAATGGTCTTAAGAATTCTCTCAAGCTTTTAGTAGGCTGATTTCACTGTTGCTGACTGCCCTTAAACTGATAAGCAGCCTCAAAGGTTTATTTCCTCCAGTATCCCCTTCTCCTAACTTCTTATAAAGCAACTGTTGGGACTACAAACTTGATCTTGTGTTTCACCTGATAATCTCATTTTTTTGCCTGTGCCATATGAAGTAATAAGTCTCATGCTACTGGTATTAAATTTAACCACAACTCTCTTAGACAGTGCTCTTTGTGCAGTAAAAGATGGGAGAATACAGGATTTACAGTCAGGAACATTTCCTCTATTCCGAGGCAACTTGTGCTTCGCATGACAAAATACCGCTGCACAAAAGACAGCAACTGTGGCTGAGACAACGCATGAGTATGCCAATACATTCTGGGTAAAGTTCTGATTTCACACTAAATTGCTTGTGAAGTCTAATGGGGACCTTTCCATTAAGTATCAGAACTGATCACTTCTGCCAGCTGCAAGCTAATCCTGTCAAGGTAAGCACTTACTTAAGCTTTCATGTGAGAGAAGTAGGAGATACATCTGGCTGCATGCACACATTTCTTCTTACGTATCAACTGCTGCCTCCCTGTTTATACCATAAATATCTTCACAATTATTTCTCCCAGACCAGAAATAACAACAACGTGATCTTAGAGCTGAAGAACAGGTTTCCACTCAGACAACCCCAACACAATCCTACTCCTGCAAGAAGGCCGTGCCTTGACCTAATAAATTCCTCAGTAAATAAAGCCCTGAAGTCAAAAATACCATTGGTGTGCAAAGATTAAGTATCAGTGCAGCAGAATCTTTGCTCAGCTGTTTTTTGCTTCATTTCTCTTAATTCAAAATAGGCAGAACAGTATTTTCATACTTAATAGAAATTTGGAACAGACTACTGGAAGGTTTGTTTTCTTTGTGATAGATTTATAAGCACAAGTCAAACATAAGTAGACTTTCTTAATGGACACTAGACAGCAGCAAATATTTGTTACATTCAGAACAGATTAGTTTTAATTTAAAGGGCACAGAAACAAATCTGACACATCCTACAGGATTATGCAAAATGTCAGTCTCCAGCCCGAGAGGTTTGTGATTTGCTGCTATGAACCTCTTACACCTGGGTTTTCAAACAGCTGGTTAGTGGAGCCAAATGACTTCACAAATTTTGTTACACTTGGAACTTGACTTAGCTGCGTGGCCAGCAATTTTCTGGCTATTCAGACAGATCAGAGACCTGAATGGCACCTTGCTTTATTACTCAGCACATTTCAGACTTGAAAATAGCTTTAGAGTAGCAAGGGGGGTGGGTGCAGGGGGAGTTGTCAAGATGCTTTAGCTCCAAGAGTCTATGCACTAGGGTTACAATCTACTTTTGAAACAGCATGATTCCCACACAAGTCCAGCATGAGAAGTTGAGCTCTGTTGTTTTGTGGCACTGCTCCTTCCCTGGCAGCAGATGCTTGGAAACTGCAGAAGGTGCAAAACCCAAATGACTCCGAGTTCTCCTAAACATTAGAAAAACATGAATCTGAAGCTTGCAGCTGCATTTTATCAGATATATCCATATAAATAGACCAAACCCAAAGTGGATCCAGACCTGAACTTTTCACCTTATGTCCCTCTGTGACGAAAATGTATCTCATTTTGTTACTCACACCAGAAATTCTTTAAAAGACTTGTATTACATTTCTAGCTAAGGAATGACGATCTCACCAAAACCCTACTGTGCTATGGTGCCTAAAATAGTTAGCTCGCTAATACCGTCCAGGTTTGGAGGTTACATTTTGAACAACATGTTTTGACTGAGCAAGGGTTTTTTTTTTAATAATCTTTTCAGCTTTCCCCCATCATTTATCTTCTTGGAACATAAGTCACCCTGAGCCTGGACTGGTTACGAGTACCAGTGAAGAGAACACTACACTCCTGTGAACACTACCAGAACACCATTAAGAGAGGAAGTGCTGCTCCGGAGCATATCACGAGTCTTTTGTCTGGTCTTCAGCATATTATTCACTTTGGAATGTCTCTTATAACTCTTGGATAAATGTCTCCAATAATGCATAATAAAATTACTGATGACTGATCAACTATCCTGCTTCATCAAACTCTGTCTTTCATCACAACCAGACATTTTCACAGTCCTGAAGTGATTCTTTCCCTAAACTTAAACCCAAGACATCCCCCCCCTTTCAAAACTAGCTTGCAAAATTTGGGACATCGTTAAATATATGTATATATATATATATGCCTATATGTATATAACCCCCATGGAAGTCATAGGCACTAAACACAAGCATTATTAGTATTAAAGGTTTTCTTTTTTTTTTTTGTGGAGGAAGGGAGGTTAGACCTCAGAAGTTGGGATTTGGGGGTTAAGTACCATATTTTGCTGGAGTCAACTTTCCTCTATTTGTCCTCATGTGGAACGAGGAAGACACTGATTTTCTTGTTAAAGAACAAATGTGGATTACGTTACTGCTTTCTGAGCTTTACCTCAGGGAGTCAAGCTCAGGCAACTTTATGCCACACTCATTACTGCATTCAGTGTCAAGCTAACAATACAAGACAGCAATAACTGATGCTTGAGCTACTGCACCCCACTTGATGAAAGCCAGGCCATACAAAGCTGGCCTAGGGATCACTGAGCTGGTAAGACAATCCAGTTAGTTTGCTTCCAATAACAAAACCAAGTTGATTTTACTTAGTTTTCTCAAAAAATATTTATAAGCAGATGGCAGGTTTTCAAAGGTGTTCAGATGCCTAAATTAGTCTAAAGCATCTCCAGGCAACTTCAAAATGCTGAGGGACCTACTTCCCTGACAAATGAAGGAAGGTAGGCAGCTCAGTACAAAGGTACCACAAACAAAAAGGCAGCACCAGAGCCTATCATTGCTACTACTGTCTTCTTTGCTGCATTTAAATGGAGGATGGGCCATGATGCTCAATCACTCTAAGAGGGACAAATTTCTTTTGATATCAGTGGAAGTTGCAAGTGGATGGCAGGATTCACAATCTTTTCTCTGCCCCCTTCCCCTCACCATGACTGCTTGAAACCCCATCTGATTCAAAGCTTAATTTTCATTCTTTAGTTCTGTGGAAACAGATGACCAGGTTTCCCAAAAAGCATCAGTCATGACTCTTAAGAAGTGGTTGAAACAGACTGGTTTTCACAGTCCTCAAATGTACAATACATATACAAGTGGTGCAGAAATCTGCTGTGCAAAACAGTATTCTCAGTATATCGATAGGGGATTCCTGATCCCTGATCCAACCCTGTTGCAAGCTAAATTAAGAATGACACTGGTTACACTGCTGCGCAGCATGCTCGCAAGTCCTAGTTGGGTGAACCCCATCTCATGTTAGCCCACGAATACATACCATGAAGATAATGGGATTAAAATGTCTCCACCATGAGTCTGGGTTTCTATAAGCCACAAGACAATTTTAAACTGGCTAACTGCACTGAGAATCAAGAAACCAGAGCTCAGTCTTTCACAGAGGTTTTCTCTCTTGTGGTCACTTTTGTGCTGCTGCAGATAAAATAGCAGCATATCCTGCTGAGGGGTTAAAGAAAAACAAGGAAGCACAAGATTTATGCCATGCCAAGAAAAGTGGACTGTCTCATAACAACAGATCAGCTGTGTCAACCAAGAGCTCCTCTAATCATCATCTTTGTGTCATCTGCCTCTGGAACAAATCTTGAACCACCTTAATTATGAAGTGCCATGGTTTCAGTTTGCCATACCTCTATGAGCAATCAAGGTGCAAACATGCTTATATACCCAACTTAGCAAAAAAGTTATAGAATCAAAAATAATTCAGGTAGGAAGTCAAGGACATCTGGCCTGAGCCGCCACTCAAAGCAGGGCTCTGAAAAACTGTATGTGAGCTAGCTGCTGCACTGTGTGCAATAAAACCACAAAATGCCAAGACATCCAATTCCAGCATTCCCTTTAATGGGGCCACAGTTGGCTACATCTAATTGTGAAGCCCCCATTGCCCTGAAGAAAGCTATCAGATCCTTCTTCTTCCACTGAATGGCTCTCAAATGCAAGGCACAAATTCAAGGGCTGTTTTTTCTAGCCAAAGACATCCATTACACTGAAGAATCTGCAGCTGTTAAAATTGCTTGGGCTCCTACACTGAAATAGCTCTGCCTGGCTACTCAAACATGCTGCCTAGAAGCAAAGGGTGAGACGCTACAGACAGCAGTGAAAAAGGAGACCAAATTTACACAGAAGGGAAAAAAAAATACATACACTAAGAATCATGTCATGTGAGCTGAAAATGAAAACTGACCAGAAAGCAATTATAAATAGATTTTTGGAAGTGAGAGAATAAATGTAGGAAGTGGGTAAATTACAGCTGGGAGACAAGAAGTGAGAGATAAAGAATGAGAAATCATTCTGGTTTCTCTGAAAGCAATGGTCAGCTTCACATTTTTTCCAAAAGGTTGTACACAGCCATGAATCTGTTTTGCTTTACTGGTCTGCTTACCCTATTTGCTTTAAACACTTTATTGTTTTGAAGTTTTCCTTCTCTCTGTCCTATAAAAATATTTGAGTTCTGACTGAACCCTGGTAGTTACTTCATTACTGTATTGCCATTTACTCTGGTAACTGTAGATCTCTTTGCATCTCAAAATAGCTTTACTGAAATAATCCATACTCCTTGCTTATTACACCAACCATATTGTATTTCCCACTGCAGATGCTTTCCTAAGGTATCCCTCAAATAAACCATATAATTACAGTAACTCTATGGTTCCTCCTACCACTGCCCAGACTTCCTGATGTCTCCCTCATGAGTGTCTGCTCTAATGAGGGCAACAGACATTCAGCCAAGAGCTGCTTTGCCACAGGGACTATATCCTGGCATGAAGGACTCGGGGGTGGCTTCCAAGCAGGGGGTGACACAGACTGCAAGTGAAACAAAAAGCCCATGTCCACCTGTTGTTCTGCTTATGAACCTTGTGGTCTCCAGTCACTGGGATGGGAAATTTCACACACAAAACCAAAATTCCAACTGTATAATTCCTTACAGAAAATAAGCCTGAGGGCACTTGGATTTGGCCCCATCAAACAGCTGTCAGTGAAGCAAAAATAGATCAATACTCCTACAGAGCATGAAACAGTGGATGTTAGCACACAGTGCTGGATCCTGAGCACCACCAGATGAAGTGAAACCAGAAATGCTCTAGTAACACCTTTGGTGAAAGAGTATATTCAGCCATAGTAAAGCATTGAAACAAAATGCTGCTATTTAGCTATTGTTTAAAATGTCACGTATTTAAAATGCCCACTTTTGAAAGGTCTCCTCAGGGCATGATTAAAGGAGATCAAGTGTCTCGCAATGGGGTTGCAGTTAGGATGGGCAAAAGAAGAAACACGTGACTGCTGGCACTTAGCTATTTATACGTAATCATCAGTCCCATCATGCAGCCAATACCTCCCCTTTTCAGTAAGCAAGGATGTCGTTTAACAGAGTGACCTATGAAGAAAATTTCTGGTTTACCTGACAAACTATCTGGGTAGGCAGATCTGGAACCATTTTAACAGTAAAAAAAGAGCCACGCGTAAGTGAAACATTTGTGTTTAGAACCTTGCAAATATAATGATCTGTTACATTTATGGCATCTTTTCAATTTAAGCAATTAAGATTTAATGTCATAAAATAAACAGCTCACATCAGAACGCATTCACAACCAAGTTCTTACAAAGACAATCTCGTATATACCTGTTACTTGTCAATCTCAGACCAAACCTCTGTTCAAATTCCATTGATGAAAATTTATCTTTGAAATTCTCATACAGCATGAGAATCTGAAATCCTTCAAAGGACACTTCTTTTATTTAGATATATACATAAAAATATTCCAGTAAGTGCATAACCCAGATTAACCTGCAATGCTTACTGTGGCAATTTGATTCCAGCTCTTAAAGTCTTAAAAGCTATAATTGGTCTCTTAAAGGCAACACAACTTTCCTAACTCTAAAATAGCCTGTATAGACTCACCAAGTTGAAGCTGTTGCTTCATTTTCTAATCCTGCAACTACAGATTTTCCCAAAGTATCATCCTGTAAGTTTCATATTTTATAGCAATGAATCACTAACAGTTAACACAGAGAATCCAGCAGCTATTTTGGAAAATGTTTCTGAATACCTTGTCACTTAAAGCAATAATGCAGACTGAAAGGTGAAGCTCTCCCAAACCAAATGCAAGTTTTTATAAATGTTTGAAACCTCCTCCGTGCCACACCACTTCTCTTGAAAACCAGAGAGACCCTGCAGCAGCACAGGCATCCAGCAGTCGGGGAGCTGAACTGAGCCTCCTAAGCAAGCTATGAGTATCACCTAGAAACTTCAGGTGACTTGGCTCTTGAAGACAATGGTGAGACACACGTTGCATCTGCCCTTGCATTTCTGCTGATACCCAACTAACTGTGCTTGCACGTGAACAACACTGAAGTTTTTACACCTGAAGTTGTGCTAACACTGATCCTCATTCAGTATACATCCTAATGACATATTTTTAGGACTGTTGAGAGCCTTACCAGCCCTTCTCTCCTCTGACAGCCGTAGCATGGTACTACAGATAGCCTGGCAGTTGGCAGTGCTTTTCAGGTCTCAGGAAAATTTAGTTCTGGTCACACACCAGGGTTTTCTATACATACTAGTCTGTTTAAATAGGCAAAGCAATATGGGTTTAACACTATCTTTCTGGTCAAATATCTCAGATATAATTCAACCTTTTGTTGTTGTTGTTTTTCATAATTTGATCTGGAATTGCAGCCTGAAGTATCAATACAGAATTGCACCACATATTTTGGTGTCACTTTTTAATCTTGGCTTATACTGTGCTCTTTGGACAAATCTCACAACAGGGCTAAGCATATCATTTGTTTTCATCACCCTTTAGGCTCCAAGAGTTATTTGCAACACCAGATCAAATTTTTAGTTATAGTCAAATCACTGCATATCTGTAAGCAGCCTTAGGGTTGAAATATGGTCTGAAACCCCTGTCAGATACAAAAGACTGACAGGAAAATACTGTGAAATGACCCATGCACAAAACGTTACTGGAAAGTAATCAATCTTCTCCTTATTCCTGACCCGTTTCTTTCAGGCGTCAGTTACACTCAACCTTTTGTCTTCCCCACTACCCGCAGCAGAACAAAGCTCGTGCACAGTTCAGCAGCCTTTCCTAGAAGAGGGCCCGGGGAAAGCTGCTCCTACAATTGGCTCACTGTTCAGAGAAACCTGTCTTGTAGCCATCATTGAAACATATAATCTGAAATAGTCCAAAACCTATCAGCCTGAAAAATTCACTGAAACACGTTTACCAGTAAAGTGGCAAAGTATCCCAAGATGTGGATGTTGATTATATTCCTGTGTTCTCCAGGTATGGAAATAAAACCCAGACATCTATTTAGTAAAATATGAGAATACATCGAGGAAAAGTTTTACCTCAGGGCTATAAATTACGAAAAGAGATTTTGCACAGCCTGGGAAAACACTTCAAACTGGCAATGCTTTCTCCTGCACTATGAAAACGTGAAATAAGAAGACAGCCAAAGGAGAGGCTGTGGGTGGGGGGATTTACAAAAACACAAGTATTTGTGACTCCACTTTCCCACGTCTCTTCCAGCTCTGATATACTGTGTTAAACTTACTAGAAAAGAACAAGGAATTGTGTTATCCAGAAGGCCATAGGGTAAAGAGCTATCTGGGCCAACTCCAGTACAGACTGAGAGGAAGAACACGCTTTTTCACAGACCAACCACCTACCAACACAATGACTGCTACAACTGACAAGAAGTAACTATTTAGTTAGTACTCTCACAATATAGGTCATGGAAGAAGTACCAACCACGAAGCATGAGATGCCTACACCAAGGGCCAAGAGTCACCTCTTGAGCTGAAAACTAGCTGCCAAATCACATTGCCAGGATTATAGAATCACCGATTAGATGGGGTAGGAAGTGACTTTCAAAGGTCACCTAAGTCCAACACCCCTGCACTAAGTAGGAACATCTTCAAATAGATCAGGTGGCCCAGAACCACATCCAACCTGGCCTTGGCCTGGATCCTCCTGGTGCTTTTGCAGCATTCAATATCTTAGGGACAAGCACTTCATTCCCAGAGGCGACAAGTCCAGGAATATTACAAGCTCCTCAAATCTTCAAACAGATCTTCATTTATAAACTACTTTTTCCTATGCGCCTCCACTGACCAAATTGAGTCAACAAATATCTAAAAAGCTCAAATGGATATAAATATTTTAACCTTGCACTTATCAAACTCCTACTTTTTTCTATTACCTATTAAAAGCAAAACTAACAGTTTATCTGCAATTTCCTGGATTTACCAAAGGCCAATGGTATAATAAAACCTGGCTTCAGGCTTCAGGACATCTTTCAAAAGCAGCAAAGTGACTTCACAGCCATAGTCACACTTTGAAAACATCATCTAGGACATGGATCATTAGTGCTCAAACAGCGGTACCAAAGACATAACTTTTCCTTTCCAAGCTAGTGACAGAGCATGCTCATAGGAGCTCAGTGGAAGCTGAGTCAGTTCCTGGGGCTGGCACCTTTCTCTAAGTGCTATGCACCCTGGCCTCCCAGGGCAGCACTGGATCTGATGAGCCACACAGTATCTACCCACGTACTTCCACTCATGCCCAGCCTGTCAATCCCTACTTTGGGCATGTTTGTAGTGAGAAACAGAGACTCCTGCATTCGTGCAACTCTGCTGGTTTCATACAGGAGTATCATCAGGAATTCATTGATGCTTTAGTAGGGTAAAGACAGTTGCACTGCAATCGGGGAGGGGGGAGAAAAGAAGATATCCCGCAGAAAACAAATGTAGTTAATACAGATTACCATTACTGATGAGTAAAAATGACACACGAAAAGCCTCCCAAAATCTAATAGACAAAAATTTGGTGGGTTTTTAGTAATTATAATTGCAATTATCATTAATGTTTCACAGTTATACTTTGCATTTGTGATCCGGTTTCACTAAAACTGTGTGAACATGGCCTCAAAGACTGCAAAGTAATAATACAGATATTCTTGAACAATGAGATTCACAGATATTTCTTTTATTTGTCTCTAGAGAATTAAGTCAAGGTAGTTTTTAAACAAACATTGAAGAAAAGCAAGGAATCTGTCTGAAACTCCTGCACTTCAAAATTCAAGAAAAGTCATTATTCTAAGATCAATGCATACAAATCCTTAAAAATGGATGCTGCATCTCAAGTCATCTGTTCCACCATCACTTCACACAGAAACACACCCTGGCTTGCCTGAGCAGCAGTTCCTCGGCTAAGAGCCAGAACTTCTCAGACCATAGCTTCATGTAGAGAAATGGGCTGCTGAGTTCCCACCACAAACACCAACTTGAGTAGATTACACATGTAGATAATTCCTGTTAGGAAATTATTTTCTAACTCCACAAAAAACTTAAACAGAGCTCTTGCTTTGAAAAATCAGACAGGGCTGCAATGCAAGTAAACACAAGAACCTGAAGATTTTGAGGTTGAGAATAAGAAAAGAAGATAAACCGCAAGGCAGACAGTATTTTGACAGACAAATGACAACAATAACAAAACAACCCACCAAAGAGTATGGGACACATCTGTATTTTCTGCCTCTGGCTGTTGCAAAGCACCCATTTTCAAGACTCTTTAGAAAGTCTCAGCCCACTGATTTGCAGCTCATATTTAAAACAAAAATAAGATAATAAATTAATCCTTTTATTTCCATGTCAAGTAAGTTGTGCACAGATATTCTGCAAAAAGACCATAAAAGGAAGAAAGGAGGCAAAGATCACGGCTATTTTCTAATTGAATTTTAGCTATTGTTAAACTAATTTTCTGGCACTTAGATGTCTGAGGAAGAACAATGCTCACAGAAAAGCATGAAGAGCTGAACTTATTCAAGGAATGCTGCTCAGTTTACAAATCAGATTTTCCCTCATGCTGCTAGAAGACACACTGACTTGCAAACAGATCAGAAAGGGTGACGTCTGTTGAACCCAACTCGGACTACTCAGCTCTTCACAGATGTGGAAATTCTCATTTGCAGAGAAAATTAAGCCTAGATAGATAGTCTTATTTTTACATATTGTCCAACTTTCAGGTTTTTTCTGTTTGGTTGGTTGGCTGGGTTGTGGTTTTTCCCCACAGTATCCAATAAAAATCTTTCAACAAAATAAGACCAGGGAGTTTATTTCCTTTCCTCCTTGACTCATTGATAGTTCTTGAACAATACTTCTTGAGTTATAGACAAACATGGTAAAATTCTCTTTCCCCTTTTGCCTGGTGTTGCCATATTTGCTTTGAGACAAATCACAGACTCACAGACTGCATCAGTGGGACAAAAACATAATGACAATGTCTCTTTTATGTTTCAACAGCTGTTTAAATGCCTAGGATGAAAGTTACATGAAATTTTAATCGAGAGTAAGCTGACTTACAGCAGTAGAGGCTCACGATGGTAATGTGGCAGGCACTTGAGAACTGCATAGGCCAAGCTTGGCTCTTGTACCCTCTATCTGCTGAAATCCATTTCAGCTTCCAAAAGGAGACAGAGGGCATGAAGCTCCTTTGTATGCCACACTATGTATTGCATACCCATGGCTTGGTTGCTCACATCAAGATGGAGGATAGCACTGTTGATATCAGCATTTTGCAGATACATGTCTATCTTGAGAATCAGGTGGATACTTGCCATATTTAAGGTGATACTGCACAGGAAAAGGAAAAAAACCTTGCATGGCCCACAACTGTAAAGGTCGGAATCAACATTTTGAGCTGTAACAGGAAGCAGCTGATAAGTAGTGTTTGGAGCAATGGTGGAAACCAACTCAAGAGAATCATGGAATACATTTGGAATAAATAGGCTCCATTAGCCAGGCTCTTTTCAGTGGTACTAATGACAGGATAAGAGGCGATAGGCATAAATGGAAACACAGGAGGTTTCATCTGAACATCAGGAACCTCTGAGGATAACCAAGCACAGATTACCCAGGGAGTTTGTGGAGTCTCCATCCCTGAGATGATCAAATGCCAACTGGATGTAATCCTGGAAAACCAGCTCTTAAGCAGGGTGGGATCAGACAACCTTTAGAGGTCTATTCCAAACTCAAAATGCTGTGAGTCTGTGACTTTCATTGCCTTGTGTAAATGCTATGTATACCCTTCTGGACATGCCGAGGATGATTGTGGTTCATGCAAAAATTAAGGCAACAGTAGATGAAGACTAAGCACCAGAAATGCAGTTACTAAGTATCATCAGACCTAAGACCCAGGCTGCAAATACATGGAAAAACCCAGAAGCAAGCACTGATAGTTGGGTATGAGGCTTCATTTCTCAAGCTTGGAATAGGGCCCAGGCCAAAGAGCAAGAGTTAATATACTGCCCTTTCAATGTAAAAATTAATGTAATGGACCACTGTTCTCATACGAAAGAGGATATAAGGCAGACTTTGTGAACCAGAAAAAAAGCCTTAAATGTGTATAAAAATTACCATTGTGATCTAGACTAAGGGAAATCCAGCTAAGAACTGGCTAACATGAGACTGATAGACAAAACAGTGAGTGGGGGGCGAAAAATGGGCAGAGCAATGAAAAACTCTGAAAATCTGAATGCACAAGGCTTACTAAAAGCACCCCTTCAGACTTGCATAAATGTACATTTACTGCAAGAACCTTATGCAAAACTGTCCTCTTGTGTTGCAAATGTCAGCTGCTTGTTGGGCAATTCTATGTCAAAGAAATACAGGACAGGAAATATTTAGCCAAAGCTCGGCTTGTTGAAGCAATTACACAGTGCTGCAGGGCTCTGCAGCCAAACAGCCATGGTCCACTAAGGAAGAGTTTCAAGATCCATTCCCTAAAGTGGCTAAAGTCTGACATAAAAACAATACCCCAACAGGCCATGACAGCAGTTATCTTAGGTACTTTAAGGATAATGCTCTCTCTATTACAAACCCTATTACACATGCTGTATTAGGCAAGCTTTTCCAAAAGGCTGTATACAGCAACGCAGCCATGGCTGCAGAGCAGCAAGGCTCCCACCTAAGACACCAATCACAACCAAAATTGGAGCAAAGGAACCTTCTACCCTATCCTCTTAACACCCAAGAGGGATTAAAAGCAACCCAGGACCAAAAGTTTCCTTGCACATCCTCCTGGTAGGAATGGAATGTTTTTTGCCATGTCTATGCGATTCTGTGAAAATGAACAATTGGCAAGTCACTACCAGAGCAAGAATTCATGTATAGCCTTACTCTAAGGCTATTTTGAGGGCAAAGGGAAGGGAAAAGAAAAGCAAAAACCTTACAGAAACAAAGACTGCCATCACCCAAGGGTTATTCTTTTCAAAAAAAGATTCAAGAATATATTTGTAATGGCAATAAACACTTCAGTCGTGTGCTTACTGTATTTCAGATTAGCAGATATTTTAGTAGTTTGGCATATAATAGCTTCAAGGGCCAAATAGTTTGCTCAACTCATGTATCTATTCTGAGATCCACAGGAGAGTAAGTTAAACGATTTCAGCCAAGTATTTGTGTAAAATACTTATTTTGCCAGCACCCTAAAGAAAATAAGCAGAAAAATCTCAAGTTGCAACTTCAACAAGAACATCTACTACTGTTTCCTTATGGTCTATAAATCGAATCTTACTACCCATACATCAGACTTAGCCATGCCTTCTGCAACTTCTAAGGTGTCCTCTCTTCTACAAAGTCTTACCCTGTATTAGATTTTCTTCTTCAAGTGTATTTGAAGTGCAAAACAAGCCTTTCCTTCCTACAATTATGTCTTTGAAAGACCTTTCAATCACTTTGACTTTCTCCTTCTAATGCAATACATGAAAATAAATCAGAGGAATGGTGCGGCAGCTGTATTCTACTGACTCTGATGATCAGCATATTCATTACAAAGCCAAAACCAGAGAAGTTCACAGTGAGCAATTTCAGAGGCAGAAAGAGCTTCCATCCCTTCCGAAAACTCTTCAATTCTGCCAGTATCAAATTACCAAGAGATGAAAATTGGTTTTGATGTTCAAATCCTCCTCGATTTTGACTTTTTTCCTGCACTGTTAGCCTTTTAAAGACACTTTTAGTTAAAATAGATAGGTCTCTCCAGCTGCTGGACTGCCACTCCATAGAAAAGTTTCCATAGAAAACTGCTTGAAAAGTCCCTCCTAAGGAATAAATGTAATTGGGTTTTTAAAAGTGTTAAATTATCTGTCTAGTATATCAATGTTCTATAGTTGTCTTTATGAATGCATATATCTTATGCCATTATTTAAGTGCTAATCATAGAATCATAGAATAGTTAGGGTTGGAAAGGACCTTCAGATCATCTAGTTCCAAACCCCCTCTATATTTTAAATATTTGGGAAAACAACACCAAACTCCTGCAATAAAAAAACCCAGACTACTTAACATCATTCTTAGAGAAATAAATTAATAACGAAAAAATAGACTACAAATTATGAAAACAGCATCAATATGACCACATATTGCATATTTAGCTGTATCCTAACTCTACAATCAGCCAGTAATAAAATTCTTTTTTCCCTTATTTCCAGGCAATGTTTTCCTGTGGTCAATAAAGAATACAGAAGGAAGGATTAGAAAGCTATATCCCACAGAAAGAAGCATGAGTGCTTATTAACCTTAAAAGACTGACTCAGAGGAAACTAAATTCCAAGACTTGACACATCCTACTTCTTGTATCTCAACCAGCTCTGTGGTTTCCACCACGATTTCTCCATTCTCCAGCAAAAACATCAAACTATTTGGAACCAGATGAAGTTCAGACAGTAATGGAGATCCCAAAACACAGCTTTTCTGAGCCACGGACAGACATCATCGTCCAAGACTGGGCTTACGCAGAGAGGCATGGTTAAATACAGACATTATTTTACTGGAGATGCAATGGCTTTGAAGTTTTCCAACTCATCTTAAGAAAATTGCTGCACAGTAAGAATGCTGTCATATGCAACAGTGACACAGCTGCCCACAAAACATCCATAATCCCCTCTTCAAGTCTGTATGCCTGCACTAAGTCAGCAGGATGGAAGGAGGGCATCCATTTTTCTGGATTTCCAAGAAGTTGAATAATAAGAGCAAATTCAAGGTTTTTTTCTAGGACACTACAGTCCAAACTCCAGAGCTGGCAATATATTTTGGAAGCTTCCTGCTTACTACATCTAAAGCATTAAAACCAATATGGTTTATCTTAAAAACATAAGTCATATCAACAGAAGACTTATAAGAAACCCATTAGTGAATCCTCTTAACAAACAGCAGCATGAGGAAAGTTGTCAGCCTGGAAGTCAGTCTAAAAATCGTTCAAATAGAAGCACTTCAAAACTGTTGAATAACAAACCCCACAGAAGATATCTGTATATTGAAATATACTGTTTAATAGTGTACCATCTGTCCAGCAGCTGCTTATGAAAAATGTCTCAAACCCTTCTGATGATAAAAATAATTTCATATTTCCATGGAATAGCTGGAGAATATATTCTAAAATAAACAGATTTAGCTTCCATTATTTCTGTAATAGGAGCAGGAAATTCTCAACAATGAAGCTACAGATGGTTTATCGTGGCACACACATATAAAATTCACCATGTTTCTGGAATTAACCTTCATCTTTTCCTTGAAAAATACAGGCTACACAGTAAAAACTAACAAAGGAAGGGCACATTATGGAGGCCAAATCATGAAATATTAAAAGAATTTCATGATATATAAGATTTCCAGCTACTTCAAAAATGGAAGATTATCCTTATCCATTTTAGACATGATTTAAAAGCAAATCATCCAAGTACTCTTGGGATTGGAAGTTCAGTATTTAGAAAGTTAAAAAATTCATGTTCATACTAGCAGTGACTGCCTTCTTTACAGTAAACATGTACCACAACCTCCCATGGTATCTAAGCCATGCTGCTAACCACAGACATATGTTGCATATTATTATTTGTGGTAACAATCTGTTTGCATTCATAGTCTCTTGCTCTGGATTATCAGTGGACCTCTGTCACACAATGCTTATTAGCAACAGTGGTTTTGATTTATTTAAGTCTTCTCTTTGTTAACTTGTTTGCTCCAATTTTCTACAGTTTACAAATACAAAAACAACCCTCAAACATTCAAAGTTATGAAGGAATTAATTCAATATGTAGAAGCAAAACTATGCTTTGTGAAATTTCACATAACCATCTTCTAACACTGTTGGTCTCACTTTAATGTTCTCAGGCCCCTGGATATTCCAGAACATAGTTTAGAGCAGGTTTTGCATTTTTACCTGCATAACCTACCACTTCTTTTTTTTTTTTTTTATTATTATAAATATGGTAAGTTTAAATAGTTGGTTTGGTTTGGTTTTTTGTTGTTTGTTTTTTTTTTTAAGAAAACATAGTTATAGAAAGCAGACTCAGGTAGAGCCAGGAAGACTTAATTCACCTGTTC
This sequence comes from Agapornis roseicollis, assembly GCA_002631895.1. NCBI lineage: Eukaryota > Metazoa > Chordata > Aves > Psittaciformes > Psittacidae > Agapornis > Agapornis roseicollis. Next base: position 75,064 of record NDXB01011962.1, read on the forward strand.
TTTGTTAGACATACT
>NDXB01011962.1:75120-87377 GCA_002631895.1 Agapornis roseicollis
TTTTAATTTTTTTTTTTTTTTTTTTTTTTTTTTTTTTTTTTTTTTTTTTTTTTTTAATTAAGGAAAAGAGAGAGAACTATTTCTACACCAGTTAAAAAAAAAAGCATCAATCCAGTCCATCCCTTTTCATCCTTCTAATGAATCGACAATTCACTGATGCAAACAGTCCTCTTTTCTCTCCCGTCCTCTTTTGTGCTTTCCCAATGAGGTCTGGCAGAATCTGACTGCTGCTTTGCCACGGGCACCCAGACTTGATTTCCTGACAGCAAAATACATGTTAACTGAATTAAGGATTTCTGACTGAAAGCTAGCCAGATGATTAAAGCTGCACCCTTTAAAACAATGAGAAATACTTAACTGCCCTAAATCAGTACCCATAACACCAGCCATGGAGTCCGTCAACATTGCAGCCAAAGAGATGAGATGCAGCACCATCTACTTAAATGGGAGCAAGTAGCTATCGGGGGGTGGGATTAGGGCAGGGAGCAAATTTAAAAAAGGGAGATGAGGATGTAGGTGGAACAAGGGTCTGCTCTCAATTCTGTTACTGTGTTCTCGCCAAAAGCTTTGACCTAGAGGGGGGACAAAGTCAGAAGTCATTCAGACTATTGGCAACTCTTCACCCTGCTGCTTCTTTAAGCATAAATGACAAGCACTTTTACCACCATGTGTGCTGAAGTTAAAACAAGTGATCCTTCTTGTGATACGCTCTTAATTTTGAGTTTAATCACATTCTACACATTCACAATGTCCTTTTCCATTTTAAAGAGATTGCTTCCCTCAGCTCTTCTAACAGCATTGCTTTTGGAAGCAGCACAAGGTAACCTGGATGCTGTCCTGTTTGGCCTGCTGTGCTCTTGCAGTAATTTTGAGAAAAACCACTGCGTCAGCACAATTCTAGAACTTGGGTTCCTTTGCAAATCATGGGTAGCAAACAATTCTGCAAGTTGGCAAGGCGTTAGAAGGACATGCACCATAGTCAGGAGTTCAGCAGTTACAAATCACACAGAAAATCTGGAGGACAGTGAGGGCTGTGTTTCCAAGGGCACAGATATTATCACCACAACCAGAGAGCGGGCAGGCTCAGTGCTGCTTTCTAAATGAGGGCCAGTGGGATTTTTACATCCTGTCACTCAACACTGAAGAGCTAGAAAACATGTTTAATTGATCTGTTTGGTAGCTCCCATCCTTCAAATAACCTCTGTTGACCTAACACTCCAGGCTGCATACTGCAAACTTTGTGCCTCTGCTGAGCTCTTTGTTAAAACACTGCTAGTTTCTTCTGCAAATTAAACAAAATCCTTCCACCTGGATTTTAGGCAATACAGCAGCAATAGGTGAGGCATTTTGTCAACAGCCTTTCACAACACATACTTTTTTCCTCTCCCAGAAAGTGTTCTTTAAATCTGAAATGCTATACCTTGTCTTTAAATCCTGGAAAGCATTCACCTTCCCTTTGCCACCACAGTTCATTTATCTTGCGAGAAGTTCTCAAGTGCTTGCTACAGAAAGAGATGAAAAAAAAGGCAGAGACAGAGAGAAAATCCATGGTGGCTGATGTTAACCTCTGGACCCTACTCTGCACACAGACTGCATGCACTATGAAAGCTTGCACTCATGACCCAGACTGGAGTCACCATTTCAGCGCACAGCATTTTGCCCCTACTTTCACACATGGCATGCAGGTGTAAACAAAGGCACCACAAAATTATACACCTATTTTCGACCAGGATTTAACAAGTCTTCCTCCATAGAATGGTTTTATGTTTTCCCACCCCAACATACAGAAACTTTCAAGAAAGCACCTAGGTACAAAAGACCTTCTAAGCTGATGTTATATAGAATACAATGAGCACATCTGGACCACTGTAGTTTTATTTGGTTGGTTGGTGTTTTTTATCTTCCTCTCATATTCACCTTAGACTCATTTTTGAAAATAGAAAACCTTGAAAATTAGCCATTTTCAATAAGTACCAGATATGTATGTATTATTTCTGTTCAATCTTTACCAAGTTTGTTCCTTAATTGAATTCAACTTTAAAAACACTATTTAAATTTGAAAACCATTATCATTTACTTCTATGTCCATAAAAGAGAGTCTGCAACATGTCATTTGCTACAGCAAAATATGTGCTGGTTAGGTATGCATTACACTGCAATGTTTCTATAACTAGTGTTTATTCTATTACAAGAGACGGGGAAAAAACCCAGGGAAGTCAACATACCTACAAATTATTTCTTTTCTCCAGAATACTCTTAAAGCATAGCACCGGCTTACCAGCTCTGCCAGACCAAATTACTCAACTGCTTCCAGTGAGCCATTTCATTTTTTCACTCATTTCCTGTTCTGTTGAGTGAGTTGCTCCTTTCTAACTGTTTCTAGGCAAACACATATTTACACAGGTCTTGTTCTGCAGCATGACAATACAAGAAAGCCTTTACACATGAAAGTTATTTGGTCACTGATTATTATTATTAATTATTATTAAGTTTTTTTTTTTAATCTACTTTTTTTTCTTCACTTAGCAGCAACTTCATTTTGCACCAGCAAGCCAGCCTCACCACCCTGTGAATCATAATTCACTCATCACCAAGCACAGGCAAATCTAATCCTTATCTCCTTAGTCAGTACTGGTTTCCCAGCCTCGTTTATTACTTGTTCTGTCTGAAATATTTAGACACTGGTTAGAATGAAGAATTAGTATGGGGAATTTTCACAGATGCACATAAACATTTAATAAGACCAAGTGACGTGAAGACCATGGACTGGATCCAGTTAATTAGGGCCAATGTGTTGGTGTCTGCAAACTCTCAGCGTGAGTATTTGCTGGTTGAAGGGGGTCTGTAATGCCTATAAAACACGTTCATTTTCAGAAAGCTCAGGGATATTTCAAACTCTTACAGTCAAAATCTTTTTTGCAGCCTGATATCTGAAGGGAGGTGAGTGGTTTTTGGCCATCCTAGTTCTAGACAGCCTTTCTCGTAAGCATCACCTTTCCACCTGAGCCAAATGAGAACAGCCACAGATGGATGCAACAACGTGTGCTACCAGGAAGCAGGGTCAGGGGAACTTGGCATGTCCAGTGACTCAGTTTCTGATCCCATGCTAGCATCAGTCTGATGGATCACCTCACTGTGAGGCAGACTGGAAACAAACCTGAGACAGTGAGCTTGGCTTCATATGCAATGAACACCATACAGATCATAGGATGGATCCTTGATGAGTTTATAACACAAATGTGTATAGCTGACAAAGGATGAAGTAAGAGCAACAGCACCAGTGCCCATTTCTAAAACCAACAAAGAAACTGAGATGCAATTGGCAGCAGTGGACCATCTGCTTGGACAAAGCTTTAGCCATGCTTGCACGGTGGTGTCCCCAGGCTGGATTCCATGCTGGTGGGTGGAGGAGGCAACAGGTAGGAAGATATTTCCCTTGCTGCACAGGGAAGGGGTGCAGGCAACTGAGATGGAACACCCCAGAACCCATCAAGATTATTTATGTCTTTCTAACTTTTGGGTTTAGATCAATGAGGGAATTATATTTGTTTTCTTATTTAATTGTTCAGTACAGGGAGGGATTTTACCAATTTGGCTGGCCTCAGGATCATGCTACTTTCAAAAGGCCTTGAAAGATGACAAATACATATTGACAATGTGTATAAGTGATTCAGAAGGCATATAATTTAGGAGATTTGATTTTTATCAGAAGGTTTTTGCAAGAGGAAAAGCCACCTTGAATGAAGCAACTTCGAAATTACAGCAACAACCACCCTCAGGGGGAATTACTATTTCTAGAGGGAAGCACAGGGAAATTAAAGAAAAAAACTCATGCAATATAACATGGGAATAAAAATGTTTTAGGAGGGATGAGCTGCATTTAAAATTTGCAAAAAAAAGCATTTTTTCTGAATTTGGACCTGGGGTGAAATGTCTTCCTCCCCATTCACATAAGTTGCACAAGATTTTATCTCATAATGACAGAAAACTAACGTACTGAGAGTTTACCTTTCAACAGAGAAATTTAATGATAAAAGTAACCTGAAAAAAGCCTTTCACAAAAATATGTCACAAGATTTAGTTGCTTCAGTTGCACCTTAAATGTCATCTCTAATTAGAGTGTGTATCTAAATCAGCAAACCAAAACATAAATAACCAAGCTAGGATTATTTAGGAATAATGATTTCATTGAATACCATACACCTGAACAGAAAAACTAGTCATTCCAGCAAGCAATGTTGTGAAATCAGCTGATTACTTCAACATGCTTTTTCCTGTTCTTAATTGTTACAAGGGTGACTATGGCATTGACTATTCAACAGCATTAGGCTCCGGCAATGGAAAGAGCTACACTACGCTATAGCACATTGTCCTATATTAAACTGTACACTATGATATAGTATCATGTTGAAACTCCTCTTAAAAGACATCTCTTCCCAAAGTTTTGGTTTAACTCAGAAGAGTCAAAACTTCTATTAAAATATGTAAGAATCATTTATGAGAAAAAGGTTCTTAGTTCTACAGTAAGAAAATGACTGTACAGAACCCCCACAAAACCCAAAGAATCAAAGATTGTTTAAGGTTCAGCACCCTGTTCAGCCTCACACAACTCTCACTGAAGCAGGCAGGGATTGTGCATCAGCAGCTGAACCACGAGACTGGGTCCAGGAAAAGCCACTGTGTGCAAGTGGGGAGGAAAAATAAAAAGAGCAAAGAAAGAAGATTAATCGCTCCTCAAAAAAAAAAAAAAACCCAGACAACAAAGTAAGCTACAGAACACAATGTCAGTTCCAGAAAAGATAAGAAGCCATTCCTTTGGTTACAACCAAAGCTTAGTCTAAGATTTTCATCCAGCATATAGTTGCAAAAGAACCATATAAGGCAAGAGTAGAATACAAACAAAATGCTCCACTAAATAAATTTCTAAAGGTTTCATGAACTAAGAGCTATTTAAGAAAAATGGAGTACTCCACAGTACAAGAGGCTTTTGCATCAAGATGCCACATGTAAATAAGACAAGATTAGATTTTGACTAGATTTAATCTTCTAGTTCTTATCATGGAGTTTCACACACTGACATGGTGCCCTGGCAGGGAATGCACACAGGCTGCATCCCCCTGGGCTTCTCCAGCTTTTTCTACTCCAGACAATTAAGTACTTATTTCTTAATTCAGCTGTTATTGCCTTAATTGCTTTTATTTTGTCAAGGAGTACAAATTCTTACTTGCTAAAAATAGTAATAATTGTTACCAAGGAAGGAAAGCAGCACATATTAAAACACTTCTCAGGGGAAGACATTGTCCCTGTACAATCTGAAATGAGACCCAGCAAGGGAAGCATCTAATGAATGTTAATCCAGGTCCACTGAGTCCCAGTCAAGTACCCATGGGTTTGCATACATACATCAGTTCCACTAAATTACACTTCCATGCCCATCTATCTTAGGTAACAGCAAAGATTTTCTCTTCATCATTATGCTCCTTTGGTGAAAGTCACATTAATTTATGCAGATTAATTTTGTATTCAAATTCCTTCCATTGTCTAATAAAATTTAAATAAAAAATACTCTGTAGAACACACATGCCAAATAAAACAAGAGCAACCTAGCATAACTTCCACACGGGGCTTGACAAACTCTTCTGGGCACACAAAAATCAGAGACGGCAGTAGGAGACTTTCATTTTCACTCCCTTTAAAGGTGAACCAAAGTGGTTTTATTCTTACAAACAAAAACCTGAGGACATTTACTTTAACTCAACTTTCATATGCTCTTCAAAAGACAACGTGCAAATGTGCTTAATAAACACGATTTCAGGGATCTTATTTTTTAATACCTGCTGCAACTTGAATCTGGGGTATGTATTTATCCCGAAGCAGTAAGGGAGAGAGTGCTAATGCCTCATGCAATGTAAGGAATGCTGCTGTCTGCATAGTTTACGTATGAACGGCGGGACAGCAGCTCCTACCTGGAAGGCAAAGACTGCAGAGCCCATGCCTTGGCACTTGGTGCATATATATACATAAATTTTTGACCTTGAGACACGCTGAAACCTCAGCAAGTACTAGTGTGGTCAATGACGGCTGTGCTTGCAAGTGCTCAGAAACCAATGGGCCACTGACACACAGCCAGCTTAGCTCTTTTGAGAAGGGGTCCATTTACTCCAGCCTTTGAGCAGTTCTGGAAGAATGAGCTCCAAGGCCAGTGCTGCAGGGAGTCACTTGTCAACCTTGACAACTGAAGCGTTATCCTGAAAAACTCTGATCAGCAGGCATTTTATCATATCTTTTAGTGGTTGTCCTCTACTCTCAAAATACTCTCCATAACTATCCAAAGCATTTCATTAAAATATAAATGCACTATGATACTCAATTACTGACTATAAATTCCCCAAAACCACAGCAAACAAGCTTGCCAGAGGATTTCTTGCCAGCTCTGTAATAGCCCATCGAACTCCAGGTCCAACTTTGCTACAGATGGTACTCAGTGACACTTTACTTCTGAAAACCGAAGTCCATTTAAGTCTTTAGCCACCAATGTAAAGTCATCACTTCAGACATGGCAGGGCACAGTGGTCCTCTCTTTCAGCACATATACTTCCCCATCATGTATGCCAGGATCACTGAGTAAAAACTATACCAAAATAAACATATTATCAGTTTTTACTGAAACGTTTCTTTACCTTCCAGGTAGTAAAAACCTTCAGAGTTCAGCTGATCCTAGAAATGAGGGTTAATCTTGTCTCAGTGTTCATTCTCAGACATTTCTGATTGACACTGTTCCTTCAACACATCTGTGATAAAGACAGATTTTTCAGGCTGGCAGGTACATGAAGGATTTGAGTCATGTGTATGAGACCACTGTGCTGAGATGCCTTTAGAGGACACAAGAGATCCTTTACACACAGAAGATTGCAGGACCTCTCCTTAACCCTACACAAAGCACCATGATCTACTCACATGGTGAGCTTCGTGAACATGCATAATCCCCTTTGGTGTTTAAAATTAAGCACCTGCATATAGCCGTTTCAGATTTAGACCTAAAGTATTTGTTATACACAAAGGGAGAATAATTTAAATTACCTGAGGTTTGCAGAAGCACAGTACAGCACCACAGAAAAACTAACAGGCTTTTTTTAATAATATCTATCTTCTCACTTAGACATAGACTGAGAGAAAAATCCACTTCATATTGTTTCCAGTAACATCTGCTGTTCTATTTAGACATCCTAGAAGTATACTTTACTTTCAAGAACACATTTTCTGAACTCTAAGACTTGGAAGAATCAATCATTCGCTATCCTCTGCAACATGGTAGAAATGCTGAAAGAAATGACTGAGCAGTAATGGTTTCAGTTCACCAAAATCCTTCAGTGTGATCAAGAATTATTTTCAGCATGGTATCAAGAATACCACATATGCTATGAAGTTTAAGATTAAACAATGACACTCTAGGACACAAGCATATAAACAAACCCACACCAGAAGGTCACTATTTCTAGACATGGGAGTGGGGCTCTCCTGCAGACAAGGTAATCTGCAGCATGCCAGCTGATGTGTGTAAAACAGCAAGCAGCAAGCTTCTTGCATCAGAGGCCTCAAAGGTTGAGGAGCAGGTTCATCATGAGGAAATTGAGATTTTGCCACTTGGAAACCCACTGATCCAGTCATCGACCTCCAACTAATCATCTCCTAATCACAACACCTTGTCCCTTCAATGCTCGCAAAACAAGCTGCATTTTTATTTGCATGCTGTTACTGTATATAGGTGAAAGCATGCCTTACTCCTATCCATGTATGTGTACCAATGAATTTCATGATCAAGCCCCAAAAATTTCTTCTGGAGGAAAGCAGAAACAGAAAAAGGGGATGTTGATTCAATAACTGGAACAGATGAGATCATTTTGTTCTAGAAAAGCCTGATGGATCTCACTTGTTCAGCCTTATGTTCTTTTCATATCCTTACTCATTTTATTTAAAAGAGGCATTATAATACCGGATTAAAAAAAATCAAAATAAAACAAAATTGCAAGCTAGTATGCATTCGCCACAGTCTGGTGAAAACCATACTGAGCTCAAATTTATAATTGAAGTAAGATTTTAGGATTTTTACTCTTAATTCTTGAATACAGAGAAGATTTCTTTCTCATCCCTGTGTCACTGTGCTCTTTTGTTTGCTGAAGAAGAAGTTACATTCTCAGGAATCTTCTGTCAGCACCTGGAGAAATACTCCACTGCTCACCATTCTGGAAGACCTGTGGCTGATAAGAGTCAGAAATGGTGTATATTTCCTTGAAGGGGAAATGCAGACTTCTCAGGGGAAGCCTCACATAGCACTAAGAAAAGTATTCTTTGACAGACGCAAGTGTAACACAGCAGAATACATTTTGGAAGATAGTATTTAGATATCAGTCTGTTATATTTTAAAATGTTCTTCTATGGGAAAAATAAAACTTCTCCAACTATTAACTTGCAACACAATGGGTATTTCAGATCCTCAAAGTGTCATATTATCTTACTCCTAAACAACCCACTCCTCCCAGCCTGCAATGTTAAATATGGGAGTAATTTAGAGACCAGAGTTTGGGTCTGGTTCTGCAAAAGCAGCCCCTTAGCAGGTAGAGAAGAGAAAGAGCTAGAAAGAAAAAGGTAAAGAATTATTTGCCTCAGTTTGTCCTCATTCCATCTACATAAAACTTTCTCCTGTCTCCTGGTCGTATGCAACATTCAGTGGGGGAAAAAAAGTACTGTGACATAGTTTGCATGTTTTGAATCTCCAGGAGGATTTGAATGGAAAACATAGACACCAGTACAGTTCTCTTTCCAGTTTACATAGCCAGGCCTTTCTCCTCATCTTGTCACCCTTCCTAACAGCCACTGACAGAGACAAAAGAGACACAAAACACAGCAGGCCCCCAAATGCAAAAACTGCAGGTAGCTGGAGACGGCTGGGAGATTCCCTCCTTTCTTTCAACAGTCAGAAGGACCACAAAGGACCTTGGAGACCATGCCCAGTGGGGTCAGTCACCTCCAGCCAGTTCTTAGCCCTCCCACTCTGCTATCTCATCCTCTTCTACTGATGTAGTAGAACATGGATTTTCTGGGTTAATTTTCAATTGATTTTGTTCCCTGTTGCAGCTCACCATGTGGCTGGACAAACACTGCTTGCTGGGAGAAGAAGGAAGGCAGAAACAGACACTGCATCCCCTCAGATTAAAGCAATTCTGGATCCAATGATGCATTACCAGGATTCCGCTGTGCCTGCAGTCCAAGCGCAGCCAGGCACAGAGGGTTTTAACTTCTTTCAGTGAACCAAGGCCATGCCCAGCTTCAACATGTTAGAAATCTGACTCGGGTTACCAAATACAGTTGCAGGCAAACACACAAAACAAAAAAGCAGATATTTTCATTGTAAGTGATAGCTAAGGAAAAAATTAATATTGTTCAGCTGTTACAGCAATTAAGAAACAGATGGGAAGAGGGGGTGGGGAAGACAAGGGCTGCCCACAGCAGGAACACAATGTGTTGTCTTGGGAGTTCCTCTGAGAAACCCACACTGAAATGATAAACCTCCAGCACAGTGAGGAGGCTTGCTAGTAAGATCTCTGCTAACTTACGGAGTCGAAGGGCCAAATTAATTCCTTCTGTAACTCCAGTGACTTCAAAAGGAGTTAGCCCTGAGATGAATTTGGCTTAAGGAATTTTGAAATGGACCCTGACCAATTCCCCCTAAGTAGGATTCAGGTCTGTGGCTTCTTGTGTTACAAAACTGCCTTGGCTCTGTAATCTTATTATGTCCTTTATCAGCATTTTTACTCATACAGAATGACTAACGAACTCCAAACCAGTAGCACCACCTGATTAATATCAACCACTCTTCAAAGCATTTGTCTTAACACCAGGGGTTGTTGTTTTTCCAAGCTGGTGGGTCTCAGAAGTGAGGACTTCATTGTGTGGTCTGTCTGGTCAAATTTGCTGCTGAAATCCAGCCTTTTGCAGCTGAAGGGCAATATTTTAACTTAGTCATGAGCAGGGTTTGAATGCTAAACTTGACCTCTCCACCTTTTCCAGTGTGTGTATTTCTGTGCTTCCTCTGCAGCCTCTGGATGCCCATGTGTACTTTGCTTCTTCTGGCTGCCGGAGAGACAAGATTAATGTTGCCTTGTCACATATCGATAGCCAGCAGTGAAACATAAACAGCCAAAAAGCTGTTATGAGTTCTACTTACTATCTTTGTATAAAATGGGATTTATGGTGACTGATCACATTTCCAGCAGCCAAAAGATGTGTAAAGAGTGGTTATACAGTCTAGTCTGACTGCTTCTCTCTGCTTCAGCCATAATTACACTTTTGGGTGGCTTGGACTAAGTACACCATTTTTAAACGTCTATCCCCTGAATGTTCAGAAAGCATAGTTTCTGCCAAAACCCACCTCTGCAGCCAAAAATATGACTTTAATACTCCTAAATGCATTGAAATGTGCTGCATTGTTTCAGTAGCCCAAGCAACTCAAGTGGGGAAGAGAGGTGCTACTCAGCATAGCTAAGAGCATGGCTGTTGGGCTCACAAGCATCTACACAGCCCTCATAATATAACCGATATCTTTTTCTCCAAAGGTCTAAACAAAATCTCATTAATTCCAAAACCTTGGTCTTTTCCTCCTGAAGCTTTGCTTTGACAGTGTGGGTGGCTGAAAAAATTGTTTGAATCTGCTTTTTCTTCCACATTGCTTCTTTCATTGCAATTTTTCTGTGTCTCTTACAGGATATTCTGTTTTTCATCAAACACAGACAGACTTTCACACTGGGTTGCTAAAGCCCGAGCCAGACACGTTTTAGGAGAAGAAAATACAGATTTAAAAAGCGGAATAAAGGTAATACCCTTGTTAACAACATCTGTTCCTGGCTTAATTTCAATTTTTATCATGCCCCTTTTACCACTCTCCTCATATAAACTTATTCAAATTCATAGCAGTGACCATGAGAAAACAAATCATTTAACACGGAGCAGAAGGCATACAAAACACTTGGTTTCCATGCTCTAAGTGTATGCAAGTAGGTAGCTTGCGTGGCAAAAGATCAATTTTCTATCTCGTTAATAAATTCATTACCTCTGGCTCATTGCTTTCATTAGGGAAGTACATCTGGCTGCACTAATGAAAGCATAATGAGTATTTTATACATGACTTTGCTCATCATTTCAGAATTAAATAAAAATCAGTTCATGATGGAAGGCAAAACTGAAATTGAGGAAGACAGAAATGGCCATATTAAATGAGGGTGGAGGCACTATCTCTTGACAGCTGCATAGCCCAGCTGCTCAAAAAGCTGGGGCTTCAAGACCTCCATCACAGATAGATGTGGGATAATCAGCCAGAATCCTGAGGCACATCTTGATCTCTAACAGATAAGAGATTGGATTAAGGCAAATAGTGGTTTACTATATCTTCATGAACAGTAACCAGACACAGATTTACAGGGGAATGAGAAGGATTTACAGAGCGGGGAGAGCTTTAATCCCATTCCTTGGGTATTTCCATGTTTTCGAAAAGCAAGGAGACAGGCATTTCCTCCCCTCTACTCTCCATTTCAGGTTTGGAAGAAGCATAAGAGAGAGCATCCTATAAATATGAGGATGTCTGCGAACTCACTATAAATTGAGACGTATATATACTCATATCTTACAAAGGGACATCTTTGAGACCTGTAGAGGTTTCCTCTTCTCTTGACATGTTCTAAAACACTGAGGGAAAATGAAGAGTATCTTTAGCAGTGAGCTGGAAAAAGCCCAACATTCTTCTCTTCCTGTCTCACTAAAGCCATTATCTGAAATCACTGTCTAAATTACAGGCCTGCATAAATAAAAATTAACTGTAATTCTCACATACCTCACTAGGAAAACACACATGTGCCTCATTTCATGACTTAAGCTAATCATTTATCAGTTGCTGTAGTTCTGTTATCTACTATCTAAATGACATGGAGAATTACCACTATCAGTGTCCTAATGCTGATATATTATCCCTATCAGGAGTAATTATTTGGTTTCACATGTACCATTTCAGTCAGTATCTGGGGTCTATGCCAACAGGCACTCAACATCAAATAAAAGGGTAGTCATGATATAAGCAGACCTTTACAATTCTTAACGATAACTACCAGTAAATCTCTAAGAGATTTGTGACTTTTTTCTAGAACTTTCAGCAAAACATTCTTTAGAAAATAAAGGGGGGGGGGGGGGGAGGAAGGGGGGGGTTTTTC
>NDXB01011962.1:87428-104045 GCA_002631895.1 Agapornis roseicollis
ATATAAAAAAGGGGGGGGGGGGGGGAAGTATAGGGGAGTCTTTCCAATGCTTATAAATTCCTGAAGAAAGCTCACACTTCTCTTTTAAACTACGTATCTATTCATTCATGGTCCCAACTAAATGAAAATTAGACTGATTCATTTCAAAACAATGAAGTACCTTAGTTCTTCCTAGTGTCTAAAATGAACAAATACACTAGCAAAGTTTAGCATAATACCATGAAATAACTAAGAATTTCTCATGTGATACTCAAACTGGAATGCCTCTGAATTCTTCAATTCAGTTAGCTTGACCTTCTGAGATTCCTAAATTAGAGCTACCAATAAAATCTGTTTTCCTGCAAATTCAGTCTTTCACTACCATCTACTTTAAGAACTCATAAGGGACAAAGTCAAATCTGGTTTAACCAAATCAGATTTGACAGCTGTAACTCTGCCTTCCAAAGTCACAGGAAATTCACAGAGGTCTAGATCACACAAGTTTTTTTTGGGTCTGCGTATTCGCATTGGTTGTTGGCTTGGGGGTTTTTACAGACAAATGAGTAAAATTTTAATGTTAACCCCCTCCTCACAAATAAAGGTAACTAAGACGTCTCTCAGGTCAGCTAAGGGAATAGGACTTTGGCCAAATTGACTAAAGAAATCTGAATAAAGCAGATATAATGATGTGTCTGTGGGAAAGCTGCCTCTCCAGTGACTTAGGAGAAATGCCAGCCTGAATTTTATCTTTTAAGCCAAATTTGCTTTGGGAATTGTAAGGTAAGGATGAGCCAAACCCTGTTCCCCGATTCCCCCAGTCTAGGACCAAATACTAGATCAAAAGTTCCTTTTCACATACAGAACTATTTTATTTATGCTAATAAAAGAAAAAATGGAGGAAATAACTGAAGAAACCAAGTGAATTCTGGTACTCAAACCAATGAAACAGCTTACTGCAAAATGAAGCTTTTCTTTTTCCCTACTTGAAAGGATTTTTAGGGTATCCTCAGCTATTATGAACACAAAAATAAGGTGAAACATGCCCACAACAGCCCCTGTTACCTGACTTCAGAAAACCAATCAAGCTGAAGGACAAAACACAAGTCTCAAGAGCATGCTACTTGTCTCTTATGTATTTGGCCCTCAAGGAAACAAGCACTGTGTAATTATTTCCCCAACTCTGAATTGCTATCTGTGAGTTACATAAAGCAATCCAAGGAGATAAAAATAAATCCCTTGATAAGCATGAAGTTGTGAATGCTCCATCCCTCCTGGTGTTCAAGGCCAGGCTGGACATTGGGTGACATGGTTTCGCGTGAGGTGTCCCTGCCCGTGGCGGGGGGAGGTGGGGGAGTGGAACTAGATGATCTAAAGGTTCTTTCCAACCCTAACTATTCTATGATTATCATCCTAGATATTTTGAATACATTAGGTTCTAGAGACTATTTAGTGTATCTTAATCCTTATCAATCCTCTCATATCGATTTATATTACAAGATGACAACAGAAGTACTTATGGTTCTGAGAGCTGCATTCATACCAAGATCTTCACCGCAGCACAACCTAAGCCAGTGTCCCAGTTCTGCATCTATATTCTGCAGCGTTATGAGTCAACATTTCAGCTCATAGCATTTACACTTTGCTACTCTCTGACAGAAGTCTTCTGTCAGCTCCTCAAGAGGGTCAGTGCTCAAGTGTAGCTCCCTTTATGGACTCTCACTGTGCGTAAGTAAGATTAAAATAAATATTTGAGAGGCAAGTTTCATTAGTTACTTCCACGGAATCCTCACCAGGACCACTGAGAGCACTGTATCCAGAAAAGTAAAAGTTAAGAAATAGGGGAGCCCAGAGGAGAGAGACTGGTTGGGATAAGACAGAAAAATAAAGTATAGCTCATATCCTATATGATTTACAAATTTTACTTCTAGCAAAATGGTCCTCCACTCTGGAAAGCTTTATTAATATCAACTTTCCAGAGAGGCATTAGATTTTTACATTGCAAAATAAACAACAGTGCTCTAAAATAGGTGAATACTAATGTTCCTAGTCATTAGTAAATAGAATACATATTGGAGAACTCCATAAGGTTAAGACTCAGAGGGACATACTTTAAACAATGTTAAGGAAAACCTTTTACTGAATAATTACATCTCTGAAAGTTCAATCTTTCAAGTAACATGTCAAGAGACCACAAAGGCAGGGGTGTACACTTATAAGCAATGATGGTATCATTTAAAAAATGATACATTTTTCAGTGATACCTAACCAGCAGTTCCTGAAGTCTGACAAAAACAGAACGGCTGTTCCTGAAATATAATTTATATACAGGCTTTACTTGAGTGCAAATGTTTCATGATTAATGCATGTGCATATGTATATGCAATTATGTCAGGCGTGCTTTATGTAAGTATATATGCACATGAACATACATTTTGTTAGGAATAAATCATATACCTTTTAAAGTAAAACAAAGTTGGGGGAGGGGGATTTGTATTTTCTAAGGGAGTTGGTTGATTGCTTCTGATTTTTAAAAGAGATGGCAGCATATTACACATAGTCATGACTGGAATATCCAGGAATGAAATACCTCATACAGAATAAACCACATAAAACACTATTCCAGTTAATGTTTTCCTAATACAAAAAGCAGTCTCCAAAACCCCTGAATAATATAAGCTGAACAAAACCACGCACACAAAATGAAATTCCCCAATGTGATGTAAACTCTCCCTTCTTTTCAGCTGAAGTATTTTAATGGGAATATTGTTTCTATTGCAATTTGCCAGCTATTCATTAATTTACCACTCTCTTTTCTTAATTGTAAGCAAGATCTAGGATTGCTTAACCAGCAGAATACCAATGCCCTCGTTCTATTAACACCTACATAAATTTGGGAAGAGGAAGGATGAAGATCATCTTTTAATCTTATAACAAAAGAGAAAATAAATCTCAAATTTTGAGGAGCTGTACCACCTGTATCATCTCATGTCAAACATGATTCAGAGCACATTTTGATGGCATCTTACTAAGGAAAACAACACATGCAATTTCTGATATTTCGGCAAAAGAAATCTTTCTTATGTAGTTACTGACCTGTGTCTAAACTGCACTTACTCTCTAGTCCTTTATTCACAAAACCTCGCACCCTCCTTATTTTTAGTAAATAACTTGCATCTGTTATACCCATTTCTATATGAAGTCTCCCCTACTGTGACTTCTCTGCATGGATCCTCTTCATGCTTCTGTTTCCCTTCCACTGCACTCAATTTACTTGCTTCTCTCTGCACATGGGGGACTAAGGACACATCTCAGTCTCCTTTCTGATTTAACTGCTCCAGCTGGAGGTCAAGGGAAGTCAAGGTGAGGGGAAGAGAGGTCAAGGAACTGCCCTCCACTGTCAAGGGAAGAAGCTGAATTTGCTGCATCTATGATTCAAGGTACCATCAAATGCAGATTCCAAATTAATCATCCTGAGAGCTGCTTCTATGACTGAATTCATAACTAAAAAGCCTGATCAAAACATTAAACAGATCTCCTAACTCCTTGATCATCACCCTTGGTTCCATGAGTGGGTCCTCCTAATAGACAGGACACAACTTTTGTCACCTGAATTTCCTATTTGTGTGGTACTTTAGGCTTAATCTACACAGTAAAACATATTACAGAGAGAAAATAACATCCACAGTTTTTAAGCATATAGGGAAAGGGAGAAGAATGGTCAAACATGGGAAGACTCTGTAACAACAAAAACAAAACTACATGACTCTTTAGGCTGTAAATCCAAAATCCCTTACACAAAATTTAAAAGAGAAAACAACCAAAACTAAGTGAACCAACACCACCAGGCTGCCTGTGACAGATGTAATAAACCACTGAATTTTCTGATCTAACTGCTGCATCATGTATAGAAAAAGAATAGTGTTTGTTTGGAATTCTATGAGGTAGATACACTGCAAGTCAGAAAGTAACCATACAGCAAACATAGCAGGTATGGATATTTCAGAAAGACCTGTGCAAATATTGTCTACTGTAACCAAAAAATCGCATGTTCCACTTCAGAAGCACTCAAATGGACATGGAAATTAATAGGTTTTTTTTTTTTTCATTGCTAAGCAATCCTCAAATTAGGTTTTGTTTGGTAACAGAATAGCAACAAAATCAAATACATCTGTTAACCAAATAAAAGTCAAATAAAATAGTAAAAGCTCTCATATAGTATCAGGTCATTTACCCTGGCTACTCCTAAAATGCTTATTCATCTGCTACTGGACACTTATGTCAGCATATATTAAAAATCAATGAGNAAAATCAAATACATCTGTTAACCAAATAAAAGTCAAATAAAATAGTAAAAGCTCTCATATAGTATCAGGTCATTTACCCTGGCTACTCCTAAAATGCTTATTCATCTGCTACTGGACACTTATGTCAGCATATATTAAAAATCAATGAGAACTAAGAACAGTTTGGCTTCACTCAAGAACCAAGTGGGATGGCAGCTGAGTTCTCTCAAAAGGAGCTGAAGTGGAAAGCAGTAATGATTAACAAAATGAATGAAACCTACACCAGTTTCTGTATGCATACTGATGATTTAAAACACATGCATTGATATAAAGCACAAAAAAAGGTGAACATAATGAACAAAAAGAGTTCATTTCACTCACATTTGTCATTTGGCAACACTGACATTCCTTCATTAAGAAACAAGAGATTATGTCCCAACTCCATTGCAATTCCAGCAGTAAGGATTTGCCTGTATTTCTAGTAGACCTTACATATATTCTTCAATTAAATTTTCTTTCTTTTGCTGCTTGTATTTCAGAGTCCTCACAACATAAAATGCATTCAAGCAGCAGAATTGCTCATTTGTGGTTAGAACACTAGCGCACATTTTGATAGTTTGTTACTTTGGAAATTTTGTCGCCTTTTTCATTTCTTAATGCCATAACACTACAACCATGAAAACTGAGTTTATTATTATCTTTAGTCACTTTAGCTAACAGGGGCTTAAACAGACTAACAGCAAGTTATTTTTAAAAGGGATTTGTTTTGCACATATCTGGATAAAGTCATTTTCCAAAACAAATTTGTTAACTTGATAGAGAATATTTGCAAGGAATAAAAGAATTATAGTCTAAAGATAAAAATCAGTGGAAAGTAGTAACACAAAGTTGCTCAGAAAAACGATCCAACACAGGTGTGCTGCCATAGTCAGCACGTGTTATTGTAACGCTGGTATGTGGTTGGTTGCAGTTGGGTGAAAACTGAGGAATGTGGATTAAAGCAATTGCAGATCAGAATTTCACTTTGCATTAAGTAAACTTTTGTTAACACCACTGGACAAACGTGCCTGTCACCTCAGCCCCCACGTGGTCAAGAAAAAATTCCTCCAGCTCCTGTGTTTGAGACTGCAGCTGTGAAAGACCCTTGGCCTGAGAAAAATCAATGATCAAGATCGATCTTCTTGGATGTCAGCAACATTTGTGACTCCTAGGTGACTCTGGCTAGCCTCATAGCACTCCTCTAACATTCAAGCTCCACAGGCATGGGGAATTATTACAGTTTGGGATGATGGAATACCACTAACAGAAATTGGTCTTGATTTGACACTTGGTGATGTTTTGACTTACTTGGTGAAGTTTTCACTTACATTAACAAAGACAAATATTAAACAATGATGCACAGGAGGAAGGGCATCTTCCCCAGCCACCATGGCTGCAGCTGACAAGTTGGAGTCCAGTTTCCTGCCCAGCCCAACACACGTATTTGGCTTTACTTTTGCTCTTCTAGGTATACAGTAACATTTAGGAGATTTGCAGTGTTAGTTTTTCAAGACTAGACCAGAAAAGGTTAATGAAATAACTGAAACATGTCACCTATATAAGTGTAAATGGAAAGAGCAGCTATGAGCCATGTTTCTGTACAGGTCTTTATCTGCAAGTCTGACGCTCGATCAGAAACTTGGATTCAGTCCTGGTCTGATTTGAAAAAAAAATACAATTAAAAAATATCAGAGACACCTCTAAAGTTTCCTCAGACTCACAAACCTCCAATATTTCCTTCAGTCTCCTGTCACTCTCCTGGCCCCTTCCAAAATGCCTGAAGGCCTTTGGCACATGGTCAACAACCTCAGACTCTGCAGGCCTCCTGGACTGCTCACCTGGTCTTCCTGTGCACTTCTCAAAGACTGGGCTTTAATTTAAAAGCTCTTTTTTCCTTCCATTTTCAGCCAGCTACTTCTCCCTTTGTGCCTCAAAGGAACTTGATTTTATCACCCCTCTGACTCAGAAGTGGAGTTGCACGAATTTCTAAGGGGAACTGGCACTTATTGTACCTTCATCAGACCCCCATAATTCAGTAATTTTACACAGCTTTCCTGATCCAATTTGGTTTGATTTCTTAACTGCATTTTCCTTTATATGCAGTTGGATTGCAAAAACAGTTGGCTTTTGCAAGCCAAGTGACAACATCAGTCCCACCGCTGCTCTTGCCTCAGGAGACTTGGTAGAAACATTAAGCATCCCACACCAACAAACAGAAAATGCTGCCAATGTCAGGACACATTTTCAATACTAAGCAGCTATGGGATTTTTGATACTTTCTGGCATCACTGTGAGCCTTTGATATGGTTGTCTTCGTTGTTTTGTAAGACTACATTAAACCCCAATAGGCAGCAAGTCCAAGAAAAAATATGCATCATTGAACTGCATTTCTCCCACTTCAACAATTCAAGTATACTAATTCCAAAAGAGAATATCTGGACACAAATGAAACCGAACTTTTAAACAGGTTTCAAGGCAAACTCAAAGACAAATTTTAGTTTCATTGCAGTCAAAATTCAATGAGATGCTGAATGGCAGGAATGAAGAAGAAATAGTCTTTGCTTCTCAGTCATGAAAAAAAAACAAGGCGACTCTGAAATGTGGTTAGAAGGAAACAGTAGGCATTGGTTCAACCCCTGGAAGTTGAATCAGACCTTCTTGTTGTGCTTTGAAATACGAGTAAGAGCAGATTCACTTTATGTTGGTCCTAGATTTCAGCAACAGAAAATATGCCTGTCTAAAAGCATCTGACAAAATCATAACATAAATCTGAGCGTGACAAAGAACACTTCTCTCTTCTTTTCCATCATTTTCTTCATAAGCATTAAATGCAGAGCAATGCCAACAGCTGGAGCAGTGAGTGATTAACTTCAGCAGAAGAGTAATGCTGCTCCAGCCCTACATTGTATAGTTTACAGCTTTTTGCCTGTCTAGACTCAAGGGAGTATAAGATTTATCATAGATTAATAAGGCTGCTGCTAAATCTGGCATTGCTGCAGCTCAGCCACACAACACCAAATTGTCAGAAGAATGTTCCCACATTTACAGCCCCTGTTTTCTCTCTGAATGCATGTTAACTCTGAGACCAGCCATGGGCTGTGGCCTCTTACCCTTGTCTTGGATAGAAATACATGACAGTGAAGGTATTCAACATCTTCAAAGTTTGCCATTTCTCAATGCTGTCAAACTCAGCTGCTAAAAAATCTTGTGAACTTTTAAAAATCAAAGCATCTTTAAATTAGTCAATTAGAGACTTTTTTTACTTTTCAAGTCTTAGGAGACATTTGGAATCATTTTCATGTGAGCCTCCAAGACCCTGACAGTTAAAAATTGCCTTCGAATAAGAATTCACCCTTGTTTCTGAGACCAGCTTTATTAAGAGCAACAAGCTTTATTAAAGGATTTGTTAACATCACCAGCAATGAATATTAACCAACTATTTGTGGATCTTCTAGGAAAAAGGGAATTAGGATGACAGGCAGAACCAGAACGTGTCTGTTCTCACACACCCTCACACGTAGGCTGGGGTCAGCAGCAGCTCCAGGAGGGTGAGGTGCAAGGTCTGTGGCACTTGTGCAACACCCAGGGTTCCATCCCACCATCTTTTCCTCTCAGCTTGAATGAACAGCAGGTTGCTTTAGGGTCTCAAGTACGGAGTTTAGTAACTTTATCGATAATTAAAAGTATCTCCCCTAGTGAAAGGGCAACAAGTCTGTAGGAAATCACAACCTACTGTGAAAGAACTTATAAATGTGAAGGAACAAACCTCTCTGAGACTTTACAACTAAACAAGCAGTTTAGTGCTGAGTTTTGTACCGCATCTCAATATTGTAGCATCATCTTTCTTTCTTAGAAGCAAGCTTCTTCCACAGAGCACAGCCTCAGGGGAGAAAATAATAAAAGGAAAAGAATACAAAGGAGCAGAAGGACAAAAAGTGCCAAATATGTGTTGGCTGCTTCTGAAAAATGTATTATTTTCTGTGCATTATGCTAAGTACTATTCAGCACATTTTCAAGCTGCTGAGCTATGGAGAAAGTGTTTGTAGCAGAAAGTACTTTCCATCCATGTTACATGGTCTATAATTCTATAAATCTACTTGCATTCAAAGGAGTGAATGGCAATGCCTACTTGGCACAGAGGTGGTACAGCTTTTGCCCCAGAACAACAGACTTCTATCATCCATCTCTGAAATGCAACAGCTGAACAGAAGCAATCAGAGCTACACACAGAAGCCCCTGGGCCATGGGCAAGGACTGTACTCTGACTCGCTTCCCATCAATAGCACTACAATCCAGGAGCAGTTCCTAATAGCAAGTCAGATATCCATGACGTGAGTCTGCAAAGTTTAAATCAATAAACTCTGAAGTTACTCTTTCAGTTTACTGCAATTTCCAGAAGAGTCAGAAATTATAAAAAGCTGAGATAGGTTCAGATTTCAGTCACACCCTTGGAAGTCTGGCGTGATTAAAGTCAGTGCAAATTCTCAATAATTTCTCAAATAGAAATGGTAGCAAATCTCGCTTTAGGTGTCCTGACCACTTAGCCAAGCACACAAAAGATTTCTGAATACAAAACTCAGTCCTAAACTATAGCAGCAAAATACTCATCTTCAGCTGTTGGTCAAGAGGCAGAGGCCTGTCCACTACAGTGACCAGTGAAAGTGAGAACATGGTATCCCCCAGCCAAAAGAAAAGCTTCACACATTACAAAACAACACAGTATGTGAAGAACATGCATGTGGAACACAAACAAAACACACAAAACCAAGCCTCAAACCCAGGACTGAAACCACAATGTGTTGAAGCACAGCAGCTTCAAAATTGCTATACATAAGGAAAAACCTCCCCAAGTGTATTAACAGCCTGACTGCCAGCTGCCAGCAGATTTCTGGCTCCATCACCTACTGCTCAGAAATGGTAGTTCGGCTCTTCTTCAGTCATCTTTCCATACAACAAGAGAACATCCATGCTCAAATGAAACGGCAGTATAACAAGGAGGCTGTAAGACAGCAGCCATGGAAGTTGAAGGACAGGGAGGATGCTTACAATTAAATGAGGAAGAATATGGAAATTAACACTGACCTACTTGACATGGAGCTCATAAATGCCATAAAAATAATAAGCCCATAAACATCATAAGAGCTGCTTGCAAATAAATATTCAGGAAAGCACAAAGAGGTAAGCTCTATCAAAACCCAAAAAGTTAAACCAATGCACTACAAATGCCAGTGGTTTTATCTTTATTTGTAAGAAAAAGGTATTCCAAATTTACATGACTTAAGTGAAAAAGCAATTTTTGACAGGCTTCTATATACTGCATTCTCTTTGCCTCTTGTTCTCATCCTGTCTTAGGAACTTATGTGCCATACTGGGTAACTAACACAAATGTTGAGTACTGATCTGCTTTGGCTTAAGATGTCAACGTACCCCACTAAAACTTAACCTGACACAGATGCAGTTATTTCTGTATGATCCACACTGCTTTGATCCATTTTAGTTCTACCAAAAAAAAGAGTCAAGAAATGCCTGCTTTTTATTGATTTAAAGGACAAGTCAAGTTTACTTGGAAATCAACTTTTCATAACTTCACAGATATGTGTATACATATAAAAATAAAAAACCCCAACAAAACCACACACGCACAAAAAAACCCACCATAACAACAACAAACAACACCAAAGCCCCACCAAAACCCTAAGGACGTTCAGTAAGTGGCTTTCTGACACACATACTTGACTCATTCCAGGCAAAGAAAAAGCTTTTGCAAGGAAATATCAAGTAAAATATTTATTAGCCTTCTCCAATTTGTAAATTTCCCAACCTCCCACATTTTGTAATGTCAGGAAATTGCTACTATAAACAGCCTAAATCTGCCAAAACCTAAACATAATTGAAGCCAACTAAATGAAGGCCAAGCTTATTCTCTATCACTCCCCATCCCTTGGGAGGTTTTCTGTCATAAGAACAACTTGCCACAGGGACAGGCTGACTACAGGCACTACCTTGGTACATATGGGGCAGCCAGGAGCCTGTTGTGTATCTGGAAAGCCGCAGAGTTGCCCAATCTACCCATACATGAGTTTTGATTCTTAAACATCAGGTGCAGCATTACTTTGATAACCTTAAAGACAAGAATTAAAAAGATTCTGGTTTTAAATGATTTTGATTTTGTAGCTAACTTCATCTCTAGCTCCAGGTAGAGGCAAGAAGAACTCCAACTGTTTCACAGTGGCTTCTTCAAAACTTCAAAGCATGTAAGCTCAGTGGCTTTATTTACTCAATAGTTCAAAGTTTCATTTCATATCAACATTGCCCCAGACAATTCCTTTCATTATTTTATGAAAAGCTAAAAATAGAAATTTTCATATAGCCTTAGATTACTGAGGCAAGGAATGGCATTTCCAGCACCCTGCTAACACAGGCACTTTGTTAAAACATGGCTAGGAAAAGGGAACACAACAGAGTTCTCATTGACTCCTCGCTGGAGGTATTTGGGCTGGCAGCAATGTTCAACTGACTGGGCAGAGGCTTCTCCAAAGACAAGACACTTGTAATGCACCAAGGGCCTCTCTCACAAAAGATGCTATGTTAAAGCCAGTCAGCACTCCCATTTTTTTCTTTCTCAAGGATCCTAAGTCAGGCCAACATTTACGCTTACCAGAGATGACCAGAGACTATTTTTTTCTTTTGGAGGCAATTACCCTAAAACATGTTCTCCAAAAGGAATCTGCTGTAAGGCAACTGGAAGGGTCCCAGGAAGCTGGCTATGCTGCCACTCGCAAGGGACAGCCAAAGCTGGTACCGAAGATCAGAAAGGACACTGGGACTCAACACTGCATCTATACCATAATACATATTTTTCCAAGTGCTCAGGTATCAGTAATGGAAATTGAAAAGGTCTTTGAACCAGAAATTTTATAAAGCTTTCCCTCAAACAGAAATCCTGGGGATAGAGAGAGGAGTCAAACCTCTTTCTGGGCCTCACCTTGCAAATACAGTAATACTTATTTCTGCTCCATGGAACAAATCATCTGTAATACATAGTAATTTATTTGGATAGCTTAGTCTAGATATCTTGCGACTTCTGTTTTCAGAACTTATGTTGGATACCTTACCATTCCTTCAGTAGCAGACTAGACAGTCCTGAACCACCTGTACTTTGCAAGTTGGCACCAAATCCCAGGCGCTGCTGCTCTCTTGTCTCAAAGGAGCTTATGACTCCCCACACACTACTTAAAAAGTAGTTCTGGATGTTACAGCGCCTTACAAATTATTCTACTGCTACAATTTCATAAGCATTTCAGAAAGTCTGCCACTGTGTGACAGCCTAGATCTGATCTCCTTTAAAATACCTTTTATTTCCAGCCTTAACCTTGCAATTTAATTGCCACAGGTGATACAGAACTTGAACTCATCACGTATTTCTTGTTGGTCTCTTATTGGGAAAGGATACTCATACAAGCACATTATTTCAATGGAATATGACTGAAAAAAGAAATGATTGGGTAAAACAGTCTTTGAATGAAATAATATTAAAACCTCTTAGTCATAAATAGGCCAGAGATGCTCATTTATACAAATATAAGCAACAACTTGATTAAAGTCTCATTTGCTTCTGCCTCAAGCTTTGCAGAGAACAATCACATCAATACATCTTAGGAAATTCATTTTTCATCTTCAAATGCCTTTACAAGCAAAATAGAAAGCCAACATCAACAAGCACAAACGCATTGCAACTCAGAAACATCAACACTATGCACTGCTTTAAGATTTAATAATGATTTTTCTTTTCCTAATACTGATTTCCTCTTCCTGGGCTCTTTCTTTGTTTCTCATTCTTTCCTGGACGTGCAGTCTGCTACTGTTAGCATCCCCTGGGCAGCAAAGGAAATGCCTGGGAGGCAGGTGGATGGCCAGGCCACACACAAGGTCTGCAGCTTACCAGCACGCAGAAGTTTGGCTTCCACTCACAGGCAGCCCCATCTGCATGTGGCCACTCTTATGGCAAATTGTTTTGCATTTCAACTCATCCTCTTCTTCATCCCACCACTCCTTTCCTCTTACAGTCTGATTTAAAGCTTCCCCAAGTCCCTAAAACCAGCACCCATTCATGTCAGTGCTTTGGAGGCTCAGCTGTGCTTCTAATTTGCAAGCTTTATGAATGACTCTGGAAGCACTGTGTACTGATTTACACTGCACCTTTCACAGCTTTTTATAACTAAATCTACATTTTTCTATTCTCTATCCTAATTCTGTAGAGACTGCTATGAAAAAGCTCTGTAAGTAACAGAAGCAGATCACAATGTTCTACGTTGTGTTAAGTCAGCAGCTAACATAGCTGCAAAACCTTCATTCACAATGGAACTAGCTGCAGAGAGCAATACAGAAAGTAGAAAGTAAGAGCAAAGGACATGTAGCAGATTCACAAAGGAAGATGCAGGAGAAAGTCAACAATGGGCAAGAATAACACAAAACCAGGTAACTGGACAAAGTACACAGCCGTGTGCAAGATAGAATAATTTTATAAAATCTCCCCAGGAAACTGGAACTCTGCAAAATTCATCAGTTTAATAGGATACACAATGGAAAATAAAATTAAAAAAAAAAAAATATATTATTCTCATGGAGAAAAAACAATACAGATTTGGGCCATAACACCCCAAAAAGAACAAAGAGGCTTTTTTTAAATCAGAAGTGCCTAGCAAGTTACAAGATTTCTTAAAAGAAGGGAATTAAAAAAACCCCACCAACTTTTAAAATAAGACAAGACAGCAATTTGTTTTGAAACAAGAATCCAGCTGGCTTAGCATCTGATTGAAAGAAAATTATAGATCACAGTAAACATCATGGGTAAAAATAAAGAGTAATCAGAGCTGCTCTAAAAAGAAAAAAAAAAAGTCAAACCAAACAGGCTATCCATAAAACCAATAATTCCGAGTCACTTGCATGCCAGCTGTAATTGCCACATTGCAAAATACATTTCTCAAAGATACTCAACTTCTTTGTGAAGTTTGCCAAATTACTATTGGAAAGCAGAAAGAGCAGAACGGGATCATCAAGAAAGTAAGTTAAAAGTATCATTGTAAAAAGTTGTTTTATCTTGTGGAATTCAAGATACATACCACATCAATGTTAAATGTTACACCAAAAAATGATACAGGGCCATACTGTCTTTTTCAATGCTGAAAGCATGTAAAAATGCCCAAAGTCAAATTTCAAGCTTACATCAAAAGCTAATGACAATATTCAAATCTGAACACGCTTCCATGTGTTTTTAGCATGCACAGGTCTTCAGAAAGCACCATGTGCAGTCACCTGGGGGTGGAGAACTGAACCCACATGCTACCAATTAACTTCATGTTTCCTCTCCTCTTATTTTCAATCAGGCATTCTAAATTACATCAGAATCATGTAAACAAATATAAAAATGAAGTTTTCTTTCTTTCTGAAGGTGTATGGTGCAGAACCAGGCTGAGAGGACAAACATTGCATTGTGTATTTTAGCTGTGTAGCATGAGAATCATACAGCATCAAGTTAAATTGTTTGAAACAAATTAAGACAGAATGTAAACTAGACAGGAGTCAGCAGCCAGCACTTCTTGGTATGTATATAGTCTACAGCTTAATTTCATATGGCCAATGGCTGATTTTCATATGCTATCATCAGATATCATAAAGACATGCATTAACATGCAACCTGCAGAGGAGTGTTCAAAAGGCTTCACTGGCCCTTAGCAAAAGAGCCAGTTCCCTGCTTCTGGCATACAGCATGTGGCAGTAACCCACACAAGTATCAACAATTACAAGCCAGCAAAGCTGGAGAAAGATTTCATGCTGCAAGTAACATACATACTCCACACAAGTTTCTAGAATACAAATTATGCAAAAAACTGAACAAAACCAAAAAACCCAAAGCAAAGCATATAAATAGATATACCCCATCAGGTTCAAACTACAGTTGATATGCATCATATTATATAAACATTTGCTAGACATTTAATCCTCTTTCCCCGGCCCCTAATCTGTCCCTTTCTTCCCTGCCCTGACCTTCCCACCGTATCGAGTTTACAAACCAGTTTTAGAGCACTCTTCAGAGTCCATTCCACTTCTGTGAAAGGACATGTAAAATATATGAGGTTGGCACAGAAAGATGCCCTTCACATGAGAGCTTTTTTAAAAATCTGTTCTACTGCCAAGAATTTGCTCCTTCTCTACAAACTGCTTATGGTTTCTTCTAGGAAGGAAAAGGATGGGATAGGAAAAAAATAAAAGGGGCAGAAGGGAAGAACAGTGCTGGTGCAAAATTTCACAATCGGATCTTTCATTCAACTCTTGCCTCAAGAGTGTCATAACAGTCACTTATTCTGCACCCATCACTATTCACAGTCCTCCAGTGGCATATCACTTCCCTTTTACAAAACCTGCAGCCAACAGTTGAGTGTTCTAATAGCTTAATCATGCACATTAGGTACACAAAACAAAGACCTGGTAACACAGAGCAGACCAAGTCTCAAGATCTAGATTTACCATCTCTTGTGTCTGAAGTGCTCAACCCCTCAGTTTGGAAAAGTCTAGCGAAGGGAAACAGCTTCAGATCTTAGAACCGGGCTCAAGGTTCTTGTGCTAGTGAATGTCTCCAGCACTTCAGCTGAGACCTGTCCTCAGCTGCAAATGAAACAGCTGGAATTAATCAGTGTCTCTTCATATACAAGCCTTCATCCCTATGGAGGAGAAAGAAAAAAAAAAAAAAAAAAAAAAAAAAAAAAAAAAAAAAAAAAAAAAAAAAAAAAAAAAAAAAAACCCAACCCAACCATTCAGGAAATCCAGCTTTTGTGTTTGTTCACAACGCAGATAAAATGAGCTGTCATCCTTTCTCACAGCAGGAAAGCCTAAGGACAGCTCAGATGAAAGCGCTGACAGGCCTGGCAGCGGGAGCTGGGTGATGTGACTCTGAAGGCACTGTGTGTTTGCAGAAGACCACCAGCCACCATAATAAAACATTGTTTAACATCAGGTACATTTACAATGATTAAACACAACCAGTTTACCCAGCACTGTTCAGCTCCAAAGAATGAGTTGATTCCTTTATTTTATAGGCTATAACAAAAGAACAACTATGAAAACAAGAAAATAAAAAGCTTTGTGTGTTACTGATGTGCTCTCTCATTCTTTATATTATCCCATGTTTTAGTGACCAGGAATGAGCTACAGGCTGAACTGCCCTTTTGAGACACTATCAAGGAGTACCCATGTTGCACTACTTGTGCTCAGAGCAGTCTTGCTCTGCAGTGCCAACAGTATAAAACATAACCAAACATGGATTCAAACCAAGTAAAAACATGCCACAGCATTAGCTCACAAGTCAGTATTTTCTGAGCTAGTCAGACGTTACATGGACTTTTTAGTCAATCATCTGAAGTTTAGTTTCTGTTGCTGGAAAGCTTTGAGGAGAATTCATTACTGATGGTTTGGGCCTGAAAAGTGTGAAAGAGAAAATTGTCTTTTATCTCATGACATGAGATGAGAAAGCAGTGACTTAGGTTCCAGAAAGCATCAAAGAGTATTTCATAGCTATAGAGAAAAAAAATCAAACATCAGCACCTATGCCTGCATATAAAGAATAAAAACCAAATATAAATGAACAAAATCAGTAAACATTCATATTAAAAGAAAACATTGCATTAAAACTCAAGCTAAAATTTCACAGATGATTAAAAAATACTAGCTGTTTCCAATCTATCTTTTCAATCCACACTGTGGATTATTTTAGTTCCTTTCTGAAGTTTTTTTGCTTAGTTTAGGCAGATCAAAACATGAAGTTGCTAATTTGAAAAAGCAAAAATATGAAAAAAAAACCCCAATATATGAACTTACACTGCCACTCAAAGCTGAGATCTCCAGTAAGAACCTGTAATTCCGTGAACTGAGGTTTTAGGAACTTCAGTTCCTCTGCATTTCTGACTGAATGACAATAAAAATGAGGAGGGAAGGTTTTGAAATTGAAACAAAAATAAATCAAATCAAGCCAAAAAAGCTTGAAGGAAAATGGCAACCAAAACCGTCAAGAAATAAGAGGAATTTAACTTTGAAAATGCAAGTGCTTGATTGACCTGGGTCACAAATTACTGTCCCTAAATACTCTTTCCTCGTCAAACTAAACAATGTCTTCACAAGCAAAAGATGACCAATAATTTCAACTGGCTTAAAAGGGAAGTTAAACCACAATAAATCTTTCTGCTTTCTGGGTTTTTTTGAGTTTTGGGTTGTTTTATTTTTCTTTTCTTCTTCTTCTTTTTTTTTCTTTCTTTTTTTTTTT